>JAKWJA010001942.1:0-54820 GCA_027704765.1 Solanum habrochaites | reverse complement strand
AGAAGTAAGATGTCAGGAAACTTACAATTTCGCGTACAAACTATTTCCAACACAACCGCTAGTATAGTATCACCATTTTTCGAGAAACTAGTAATTGAACGGGGGGATTTTTGTTGAGAAGCGAAAGTGTTCAAAGGTGGGTTCGTGGGAAAAAATAGGAAAACAACACGTACGAAAATGATTTTAATAATTGGTGGGTGGGTTGGGGAGCCAAGATTGATGAGGGTCAGAAAAGGGTGTTTAAATAAGTAGTTTACCCAACGTAAGAAGGTAAAAAAAAAAGGGTCGTAGACGCACACATCCTAGCTAGATCACAAGAGTGGTGCTTGGTGTACTTTCCAAAAGAAAGTTGTTTTTAATCACATGCAAAGGGTTATAGAGAAAGTGGATGGGGTAGGAGGGTCTCTACATCCTATGGGGTGGCGCGGAGGGGGGGGGGTGTCAGGACTTGAATAGAGAAATTTACACACCGTAGCGCATTGTATCCGGCTAAACGATTAATCTAAGTTGACTAGGTAAAAAACAAACATCGAAGGGTAACTTTAATTATTACTATGCATATAAGAATAACAGTGTTCAATGTTTTGTCTTTGAGCTTAATTACTCTCACAACAAGTGAAACTAAGATCTATTAAAGATAGTTCGCAGCAAAGATCTACTGAATAAGGATCATTCTTTTCCTAAATTAAGATAAAATCCTCCTTGGCAAAAGGGGCGGCAAATAAAGCAATTACTGGAGTTATAATGCAGTGGATAAAACATAAAAACGTTAAAAAAGACTTCTAGTTAAGGGATTTAAATATAAAATTCGATACATGATGAAATAACCTAAAATTTTTAGAAGTTGATGGGTATTATATAGGTAGATTTAGGGTTTGTGTTAATCACAACACGACATGCATTCATCAGGTACCCAACTAGGTGTGATTTGGTTGTACCCATAAAAAAAAGCTAAAGAAAAAAGTCAATTCATAAGGTTGATAAAAGAAATAATTAACATAGGAACTAATGACTTTGGAAATTTCGAAGAAGAAAATAACTAGAATGTCAAAGACGTAAAAAAAAAAAAACAATCGACACAAGGTCCCTAAAAAAACAAAAATCCGACGCAATAATGAATCTGTCTTGAAAAGGAGATCTTCGAAGAGCAAAAAGTATACATGAATAGAAGGAAGAAAAGAATCAACGCGGCCAAACAGCAAATGCAGGGTTTTGTCAAAAACACAATCGATGATAACTCATAAAAAAAAAACGGGTGCCTAAATAAATAACAAGTTAAAAAATAACGGAGGCATGTGTTCTAAAGTGGCTGCTTGCTATCTTCTCCAAGAGAGTGCAATTCGATCAAGCCCCCCGGCACACGTGCAGAAAAAGGAAAAGAAATCAGCTCAGAACGAAACCCAACCAGATCAACTGAACCATTCTATATCGCAGGGGGTGGAACTATTGCATCGTTTTGACTAAATGCCCTTCCTCAACTTTGCAGAAACGCTTCCTATATAGAATCCCATCGAGTGGACCAAGAACAACGATCCGTCGACTTAACAAGTTACTCGGGTGCCAAGGAGTCGGTATCTTGTTTAAGTTCATACACTTGACGCTATTCTTCACATCAAAAGGAAGAAATCATCTTAAAAGAAAACAGTGTAAGGTCTGAGTCACGATCGATGTTTTTTAAATCGGCTACAGTGAAGTCCGGTCGATCCAAAAGAAAAGGTAAAACAGCACATAGTGACCAGTAACGAAAAAATGCCATTCAAACACAGAAATACCCCCGCAACTTCTAAGGTCCAATTCCATAAATATTGCTAATCTAGCTTCGTGGTGGAAATCTGGGTCAATTAAAACAGAATCAAATGGGGTCAAATCTAACATAAAAACAAGAAAAAAAAAACAGAAAAGCTCCAAATATCGATATCTTCAATGGGGTAAATAACACGGGGTCTGCACGATTCTTCACAGCCTTCTGCATTTCATTTTGCATAATTTTCCTGTAAAACAAAGACAAAACATGTTAAAATTACTAAAAAAAGGCTCTACACACACACCAATCTTAAGGAAAAAGCACTAAAGTATCGTGAAACCATGGTACATCAATATTGTTGCAAATATTAAAGAGGAGACTAGTTTATGTAGGAAGGATAGTCCTATCAAGTATTTATTTTTCCCTTTATACTTTGGGAGACAAAGGATAATTTACTATTTAGAATTAGTGGATAATGTAATTAAGAAAATCACTTGTTAACAATCTAAAATATTACGTTTTGGAGGTAAAATAACCTTAGTTAAACATTTATTACAAAATCGGCCTACAAATACTAGAAGTACTTCTCCACCGAAGATTAACTTTTGGCAATACATTAACCATGTCATTGCGACTTTCTGGGGTAATTCAAAAAGATAAGAAAAATATCAGTGGGCATGGGCAGTTTGGGTAAAATGTATTGAGACTGTTTGTATGTCTTCCAATAAAACCATGGTGGGGGGAATTAAGACAAAACATCATTGTGGGGGATCTTTTTGAAGTAAAATAACTAGTCCAAAATGCTAACATATTGGCAAAGAAAAATTTAATAATGGGCGTCATTGTTTGGAGGTATTTTGTTACCGTTAAATAGAGAATTCCGTGAAATCCATATTAGTTGGAAACGATTCAATTCAGATATTTGTAGCTTTTGGTGGGATCATTGGATAGGGGATGGACCTCTAGCTAAGTATTGTGACAATATTTCTATTTTGAATAACATTAAGGTTTCTTATTTTTTGGAATCTGGTCAATGGAAATAAAGGGAGGTTAGATAAAATGTTCCTCCATCATTAGTTCCTATCATCCTTGATACCAACATCCAATATCAGGAAGACTCAGCTAGTTGCAAAATTGTGGAAAATGGGCAATTTTCTATACCTAGTGCCTGGGAAAACATAAGAAAAATACTTACAAAAGATCCTATAAATAAAATTATTTGGCTTAAAAAGTTACCCTTCAAAATCTCCTTCTTTATTTGGAGAGCTTTGAGGAGAATTACCTCCTAAGATTTTTTTTACATTTTGAAAGGAAATGCTTAGTAATTATTATTATTTACATATGTAATAATTAACAAATAAGAAACAGACCATAAGACAGATGGATGAAGAGAGTCAACACGAGTTTTTTATGACAATGGCCAATTTGTGCGTAGCGCTCGTGGGTAAAGTCAGGAGCAAACACAATAATACTAGAACACATGAAAAGTGGGGAAAGAAACGACAACCGTATAAGTAGAAAAATTAAATGAGGAGTTTTAATAAATTACTCTTAAAAACAAACACTGCGCTAAAAAGTCGTAACATCCATAAGCTGTATTGATTAAATTATGTTACCAAACATTATTTTGAGATCGAATTTGTAAAGGAACAAAAAAAACAGGGTGTGGCATAGATGGGGGGGTGTAGAGTAGAGACGAAGTGCCAAAGAATCCCGCGTCAAGAGGAGTACATTAATCGATATATAAGAGCTACATATTCGTACATAACAATGAAGATCACTTTCGCCTAGAGTAAAAAAAAATACAACAAAGGTGGAATGGACGGGTGGATCAGAAAAACGTTAATTGCTAATGGGTGGAGAGACAAACATGGATTAGTTTCACCAAATAGATACGGGAAAAACATATACGGAATAACTGGAGTACGATATAGGTAAAATGTTATGCACAATAAACCAAAAAGGTAGAATATGAAGGGTGGAAAGCATTATTAGAGTAACCACTAACACACAAGGTAAGGTGAATATAGTGGACATATGCAAAATTTTCTATTCCTTTATGCTAAGTACTCATTGTGTAACTAAGGGAAATAAAGGGGACGAAAAACACTCACCAGAGTGGAAAAAAGTTAAGAACTATCGTAAAAAATGAAAGGCGAATTAGATTAGTTGGTGAACAAACAGGAGTATAAAACAGAGGGGGGGGAAGTAATTATGGGCAGGAGGGAGGTGTTGATTACGGACATTACAAAATACGCAATCGAAATCAATAAAAAGATGGGGGGGCAAGTAAATGAACGAAAACAATTTCCTTGGAGACAAGGACAGACATGGATGAAGTCAAATACAAAATCCAAACAAAAAAAATTGGTGCATGTAGAGGAGCTAGGAGTTCGGTCAAGGGATGCTGTTCGTATCTACTACGGAATAGAGGCGTAAAGATGGAACAAATTGAATTACAATCAAAATGGATTCATAAAAACACAAGGTCTATGGAATGGGCATCTAAGGACAATTTAATTAAACCGACCGAGACTAAACCTGTGGGAAGGTCAACGAAGAGAAGGCAAAAAGAGAAAAATTAATTTTAAAATGAAAAAAGCGCTGGATTTGGGCAAAAAACTTTTTTAGAGAGACACATAACTTAAAGAGAATGGTAAAGAGGCAACCTTGAAAAAAAGACCATCGCCTAAGGTAGGCTCTTGTTGAGAGGACGGTAACTCAAAACTTCATATAGGGAACAATGTAGAGGGAAACAGATAAAAAGGTATGTAACATACTGGTAAACATTTTGAAGCAAACCAGGAAAAAAAGGAAACCAATCAAAAGACATGTAGGCTAAAAAAATAGAAAACGTGAATACAGAGTGTAGTAGAATGACAAAATACTGCCAAGGGGATCCATGAGAGTAGGGGAACAGGAAGAGGTGAGGTCATAGTTTCACGAGGAGCACCAAGGTAAGTATAGTGAGGTATATATTCTATGGGTCGCTGTGGTTTGGGTGTGGTACTTATAAAAAAAAAAAACTGTAAACGAGAAATTAGGACAAGGATCCTGACGAGGAAAGAAATTAAAGGATTGGTTGTTCAAAAAAGCGGAACAGTAATGTGTAAAGCGAAAAAGTTATTCCTCGAGGTGGATTCAAAAGAAGGTAATCCAAGAGCAATAAAATCAATAATAAGCAATTAATATTCTGTTGGAGGGAACAGAAGAAGGTGATAGTCAATATAAAAATCCAACAAAAAAGTGAGCAAAGGTTAAACTAGAGTTTGAAAAATTTTTTTTATTCAAATAAAGGTTGAAATCATTAAGATAAGAAAGGCAAATGGAACAAACGATCTTCTAAATCAGAACACATGGAGTCATAAAAAAAATGATTAATATCAGATAAAAAATTTTTTACACTCAACATAAGGACTTGTAGGACTTAGATCAGGGGAGCGAGAGCTAGGGGATTGAATTGTGGAAAAAGCATTTAAAGGAGCAACATAAAAGATGAAAGTGGTTACAGAAGTAAGAGGAGCATATTAAAAAGATTCAAAAGAGGGACGTGGGACCTTGAGCTGTGAACGAAAAACCAGCTAGTAGAGATTTTTTAGTGGATACGGGGGGGTCAAAAATTTCAAATTTATGAAAGGTAATCACTAAAACAAATAAATTTTTCACTAGAATAAGATATAGTTTTGAATACATGTTACTATTCTCGGCATATCTGTGTAATGGGGAAATAAGTCTCCCTAATGTTTATCTATAAAAATATCTTAAAAAGAATTTTGTTTTTAGAACTCCGTACACCGGTTGTGTAAGGTTCAATGGACTGAGAAACCATTTAGGAAAGGTAAAAGGTAAATGGTGTACCATATAATTACCACATCGTCGAGTAATGACGGTGAAGGTGAAGCCCCCCTTCTTCTCAAAATTTTATTTAATGTTCAACTGATAAAAGTGCCTGTGGTGGCGATGGTTACTTGCCCCGTGACCCACACAGGGGTCTGGGGTCGGCGACTATAAAAAACAAAAATCAAAAAAAAAGCGGGGCACAAAAATACCAAAAAAACAAAGGGAAAAAAGACAAATACCACAAAATTAAAGGAACAATCAAAAAAAATTTAAAGAAAAAATTCAAAACGGGCCAAAAACTAAACAGCTAAAAACAAAAACAACCAAACCTAATATACTTAAGGGAGCGACGAACTGCTATACCAGGCCAATCTAACCTACTCCTGTAAAAACGTACCAAAACAAGCCTAATTCCAAAGTACGGATCACATAGGAAAAACAATAGACAAAGCTAAAATCATAGATAGAACTGGAGAAACAAATAAAATCCTGTAACCCACAAAACAACCTATAAAAAACACAAGCAACAAGTGGAAAACTAGCAACTGGGAAACCGGCTACACCATAAACCCTAACTTCACAAACCTAAACCCTAACCCCACCATGGAAACCTAAAATCCCCTTCAAATAAACAAAATCCAGGAAAAAAAAACCCAAACCTTAAACAAAAAAAACTCACCCAAGTTCATATTAAACCTCAGATCGACCTAAACCCAAACCAAAAAATCGGGAAAACACAAAAACAGCCTAAGCTCTACTAGAAAAGCAGAACCCATAAAAAAACCGAAGGACCTATAACCTTAATAGACCAAAACTAGGAACCCTGAAGCCATAAACTAGAACCAAAAGACACAAAAGGCGCCAACAGGAAGTACAAAAACCAAAGAATTAAAGTACTATTGTGATTACTGAATCTGGGTATCCGGTTGTCTTCTTCATTTGTTTAGTTGGTAATGTCAAATTCATCAATCTCTAAAACTTTATCTCTCTAAAATAAGTTCAAAAGTCTTAAGAAAGTGCAACAGAAGGAAAATGTATTCGCTCGGCTAACAAAAAAAATATTGGATGTCAAAGGAATTTAGGGGGAAGTGCCTGTGTTTGACATGAGATGGCATGGAGTACTAAGAGCTGATCTAATGTTATGAGCCACCGGATGAACAATACACTAGTGCGAAAGGATGGGGGCCCTTATCAATTACAAACCCACAATGCAAATAAGAACGGGAGAATCCTTCTCCACCTCCAGGTAAGTTTGAATAAAAAAAGCGAATCCACGAACGCTGGCCGGTAAAATGAAAAGAAGAGATGCAAAAGTTGAGATGAATCCAAAAAGTGGGATTGCATTTAGATAAAAATACAAGTCGAGTAAAAACACATTTGTCATGTAAGAAGTAGGGAGTGGGGGGGAAAATTCCAGCGCGCTACGATAGCGACAAGAATGCAAAAGAAATGAAATGGTGAAATATCAGAATGGGTCGGAAACGGAACGGAACCTCGCGAGTAGAGGGAAAAATCAAAGAGGAATAAAAGGGATGGGGGTACCGGGGAGGAGAATTAAAATGCCTACACCATCAAAATCGGGGGATCAGTAATAGGATTGTTGCAACAAAAAGGGTAACAACTGGTTCAAATAGGAAGGGGGGAAAGGGAATTCGTCCCCTGTAATACTATGCGGCGTAATAGAGGATAAACAAAAACGAGAATCTGGATTTGTGAAAGGTAAAATATATTGGAAAAGGCCAAAAAGTGTAAGAAGAATTAGAGAGAAGTTGGTTTTGGTGAGGCGTCGTCGAATCGCAGATGAGGGGTAATGAAAAATACAAAGGAAATTCAAATTGCACCAAGACAACTACAAATGGATGGGAATCAAATCAAGGTTCACAAAATCTACCGGGAAAAAGGGAAACTAACCGAGCAAGGTAGAATGAGTAAAATCACAGAGGAGGAGTCTTGAGAACAAGAAATGACCTTGGTTAGGGAAACAAGACACGCCAAAAACACAAAACGCATTATTAGTGTCCAAAGTAGACAACGGTGAAGCGAAAAAATCAAATAGTGATTCTGGGCAATGACCTAGCAACTTGGGTTTCCCAAACTAATCGAAGGTAAATGGGACACACAAAAAAAGAACAAAACACAACAATTAAATCAATCGGAGTTAAAAAAAGTTCAAAAAGTCAGAAATTCAAACAATGAATCCATCTCATTCTCAATGTAAGTCGGCAGGGACATTGGTGAGGGTCTTGTCAGTCTATTGTTGGCAAACATTATATCCAAAAATTGTGGATAAGGGGTAAACTGATCGGAATGGACATAATAGAGGATCTAGTTAGGTGGAATCACGAAGGTTAGTGATAATCTATAAATACGAATATTACACTAGGGGGTCCAAGAGGATTTCTAGTAAGGAAATAGTTTGATCTCCCGTTATTCCTAAATTGACTAATAGAGGGGGACAAAAAATAACAGGCCCTCAAGGGGAAAATCGTAATAATTATTCTAAGAAAGAAATCAAGTGGCACCGAGAACCTAGCACCAGTGGGGAACACTGTCAAAATAAAAGAGAAAAAAACATAATGCTGATAGTGTTGAGATATAATCAAAGCTAAGAGATGTGTGAATTAAGGTCCAAAAAAGTTTTAAGGGCTGATCAGGGAAAAATCACCAACTCACTAGGGCTACCAGAAAATTTTTGTCAAGTAGACAATCACAAAGATGAAAGAGATGGAAGAATGAAATTAAGCTTTAGGCTCTTTGGGGGGTTTTGATAAATGCCAGAAATCTTAGGACCGGGAAAAATTTGTATTATACTAAATGTCCAATTCGATTGAACTAAGTGAATCAGGAAAAAAGATTAACTACTTAAAAACTCATAAGCAGGGAGGGAGTAAAATAGAATGAACACCACTTTAATGTGTACTTACACATGTTTATCATCGGACCAAATGGGGGGAAATTATAAAAGTGGAAATTAGAAATGGTCCACAAAAATACCGCGGATATACGGAAGGCAAAACCAACGATTTAACCATACTGACCCGTCGGATAAGGGAGGGAACAAAATAAAAACATATCCGAAAGAAAAAACTTGGCCAACCTAAACCCATATTGGAAAACCAGTGGCTTAGAAGAGCAGCTCCAGTTACTCCCAATATTATATGGTATCTCTGTTGTCCATAATAATAAAGCCTATTTGCATTGATTATAAAAAGTGGAAAAAGGATAATAGTGTGGAAAAATTACTAGTTTACGGGTTCTATGTGCTTCTTAGTAGTATAGAAGGTTGAAGTATTTAAAGATTTCAACTTGGGTCATAAATACAAACGTAGGGGGTAAATAAAAGCAGGTTGAGTGTAAAAGGTTTCCATAAGTATATCTCTCGCACAAGTAGAACACACCATATATTTTGATGGAAAAAATGTAAAAATATGATAGTAGCAAGGCTCTTATGATGATAGGTGGCAACAAAAAAATGTAAGAGATATGAAATATATCCTTGATTATATGTTTTATAACTGGTTCGACGGCGGATACAAAGATAAGATAAAAGAAAATGATTTGTATTGGTATAAAGGGACAACGAGAAAAATGAGGAATAAGAAAAAAAATAGAAAAAGATTTGGATAAAAATAAGCCCAATAATGACACTACATACAAAGTTCAAAAAGATTTGCTAATTTATTATAACATGGAAACAGAAAGAAGGGAAGAAGATATCAATAAACAAGGTTATCAAGGTGACAAAAATAAAAGAAATATGCAACAACAAGAATGGTAGACTCATAGGAGAAGGAATAATAATTAACAACAATTAATATATATACCACAGACCCCAGAGAGGCAGAGTGGAGGGGGTATAAAATCAGCAATACCACTAACAAAACATTATGGGAAAAGCGTTTAATTCCTACACAGAAAAAACATACAATATATTGGGAAGTTTAAATGTAAGATGCCAGGGAAGATGAAACTGATATATGAGAGACGGGGGAAACATAAAACAGAATGGAATCGAACAGGGATCCACGGACATCATGAAGTCAGTGTAAAAAAAAATACTAGTGGATCAACATTGTAATAAACCAAACACAAAACATCGACGAAAATAAGTAAGCAAAATAAAGCCACAAAGTGTTTGAAGGAACCAAAATTTAACAGTGATAACAAAAAAAATCGATATAGGGACAACAAATGAGTGAAATGGGCAGGTAAAGGTATGTAGGTGGGGGACAAGACTGACATTTTGGAGGATTTTATAAATATCAAGCATTGCAACCAGTAAAAGCAACGTGAAAAAATAAGGGCCAAAGTAAAGGGATTGAACTAACAATGCTCCCTCACACAAGAAGGGCAAGGAAGGAAGGACGGGGGGGGGGAAGGCAAGGGGCCGGGCCGTAAAACGGTTGTAATAATTGTCAATAGAGTTTGAGAGGATAATTAGATTCATTTGGAGTGAATGGATATTGGAAAAAATAATTAATGTACGGGATAGACCTATCATAAATAAGGGAAGGGGACCAACGTCGAGAGGGGTAGGGAAGTAAAAGAAAATTGGTGAAGGGGCCAGGGATGATGATGAGGGATATGGGGTTTGAAACAATGGGTTAATATTGAGATCAGTAACAACTGAGTTTGTAGGACGACCGTAATGGGGGTGGTTTAAGTCGTTTTGAGCAAGCAAATGTTTTATTCTTCTTGAAAGAAAACTGGCAAGCAGAAAGGTGAAATGTTGCCAGCGAACGGGGGACCGTCACGGCACGACGGGACCGGGGTCATGGGAGGGTGGGTCGTTTCCAAACAGGGTTCGTAAATCAGGTAAGAAAGAAATTAGGAGTATCTGGGAAAAAATCGACTGCAAACAAGGGGGGCATGGCTCTGAACTCCGGGGAATATGACGGAGTGAGCAGGGGTGAGGCAAACGCGTCGCAGATGCGCGACATGCCCGTCAACGAGTCCATGGGGACCAAACAAAAAACAAATCAAGAAATGAGTTTCTGTGGGGCAAATCAAAGGGGCTAGACGACAGAAGAAGCAGGCAGGAGACAAGAAAAGACCGTCCGTGGAACGGATGGGCGGGCGACGAGGTCCGTCACGGGAATGCTCAAAATAAAAACCCAATTTCAGAGGTGTCGAGAGGTGGTATCTGATGTAAGAGGCGAAAACGTTTTGAAGTAGTCACGTGGAATGGTGGTTGACTAGGTCCAGTGCTTTAACTATAAAGTGATAAGGGGGGATAATGGGGTGGGTGGGGGATAAGGTCCAAAAAATTACTATTGAGGTGAGGGGTTAGGAAGAGGAATAAACCGGTTAAGAATATTAAGTGGTTGGTAAAATAGGTATGGTGCCGATCAAGGGTAGTGTGTAAAAATTCTTAATTACATATATATAATCGGGTTAGGGGTAAGCAAGGGAAGGAAGGAGAGGATGTGGGGAATAAAGAAAAATAAAAGAACCGAGAAAGGGAGAGAGGAGAATCGCTCACGGAGAGAGAGACGAAGAGGATATCCAAGGATTTTGATAAGATAGCTTGTTGAATTCAATTCTTCGGTGGCAGTAGTTATGGTTTGATGTTACGTTTCCGTGTGAACTCTTATAGTGAATATTTTTGTTGAATAATATTGTAAAACCCTGGCTATGTAGCTGTAAGTTTTATGTCTGGCCTGATTATGATTCTAAAATTTTGAGATTAAACAAAGCATGAGTGATTTAGTTGGAATCCCAAATCTTGACAGAACCCTAATTCACTGATATTATTCATATAATGAAGGGAATGATGATGCCAAAGTTAGTAAAGGTGAAAAAAGCCTTGATAAATATAAAATGAGAAGGAAATAGATGCCCTTATATGAAAGAAGGCTTAGAATAAATTATATATGAGCATGATGCTGCCTTACCTGTAGAAAATCCTTGAGACTTACAGGGTGATCGGGTGCCCACGTGCTCCGGACAATGATAGAATGAGGCTCGGATTGGGTGCCACTTTCCGGCACTAGTGATAGATATGAGATCGGGTGCGAACGTTCCGGTACCAAAGAGGATAGGAATATGATGATGAGGAGTGTAGTCACCGTTCCACCTCAATAGATAGAAAATTATGGATCGTTGGTGCCACGGTACCGGTCCCGAAGGAAAAGGAGGATAGAATTTGGAGGATCGGACGTGTCCCGTTCCAACACCAGGATAAAGTATAGAATTGATCGGAGTGCCCAAAAGACGTGGTGTTCGCGGTGGACCAATGAGTAGGAATGAGGATACGGAGTGCCATTCCGCACCGATGATAGATTTATGAGGATCCGGGATGCCACTTTGTCCGGTGACCAGGGATAGAAGTCTGAGGATCTGAGTGTCACTTCCGAACACGCAGGGCTAGTATATGGACCGGGTTGCCACGTATACCGGTAGAACCACAAAACAAGGATAGAAATAGATCGGAGGTGCCACGTATCCGGCACCGAAAGGACTAGAAAAATAGAAGGGAGGTCGGGATTGTCAAGTAGCCGACACAAGAGGAAGAAAGATATGGAATCTTGAAGATAATAATATACTCAATCTAAAGAAACTTAAATTAACCCCAAAAGAGTATGTTTGAGGCTTGGAGCCTCAGCGTTTGAACTCTGTTTTAGTTATTGAATGAATGTCATGTTGTTGATTGCTACATGTGAGTATTGGTGAGTTATTTACAAAATTAATTAGTTTATATATAGGATATTCCCGTGAGATGGAGTTTTTAGAAAGTTAGCCGGAAATGATAGCAAGGGGTCTCAGTACGTGTGGTGTACTGCCGCCCGTATTTTATGTTTCCTCTTGTTATTTGTGTAATGCAACACGCAAACGTTTCGTCAACTTCGAACTCAACGAGTAGATCTAGCCAGCCTTCAACTTGGCATCGGGAAAGGTTCGAGGTTAGCTATGGCGTCTAGCTTGTGACTGGTCTTCTTCTTCCAAGTCCTTGTGCCATTGAACTTCCGGCATGGGACTAGCTTTTTTGTTATTTGTTGCTCAGACATTTATATTAAGTAAGTTGAGATAGATTTTCTTGTGTGGATGACTTCAGATTTTTGGGGATAGATAATAATAGTATTGAATTGTGTTTTATTAATGAGTTTAAGTCTTCCGCATTATTGTCCTGTTGATATATCGGGCTTGAAAGTAGTTAAGTTTTAGATTGGGTATTTTGGTTGTGTGCTCTCACATACGGGAGGGTAACGTGTGGGTGCCATTCGGCGTCCACCTGGTTTGGGTCCGTGACAAACTGTATCAGAGCATTAGGTTCTGGTCTCAAATATCACACGAAGCACAAGGTCCTAGTATAGTTCTTAAGGAAGCGGTAGGGGGACGCCATTTACTTTTTCCTTTAAAGCAATAAGACTGTAGGCAAATTTCATCTTTCATTCTCTTTCGTGCTACTACTTGGTCCAAATTGGGTAATCTTTGGGCGAAAGGTTAAACGAATTGGTGATCTACGCATCTTCAACTCGATTTTCCGCCGATGTTAAGACTAGAGAGTCACGCTAACCGGCAGTAACCAACCGCAGGGCAAACAACGTAAAGACAAGAAACGACTGAGCCGCCAATGGGGCTTTAGCTCGAGGAAGAGGCAAGGCTTCAAAAGAGAGGCTCGTGAGAGGTAGATTGGAGGACATCCCGTCTCTAGGAAGAGATACAGCACCATAGGCCCCTCTGATACGCAAAAAGGGCGTTTACTCCTTCCACCGACCGAGGAGTGATAAATATATGGTGACGGGCAAGGGGAGAATGAACAAGGGCAAAATGAGGAAGTGCCCACCCCAACCTACCACCAGAAATGCATCAACCAGGTACTGCCTTATCTTTAGTGGGTTTATCCGCTCAGTGGCATGCACCTCAGTGGTTTCTACATGAAAAACAAACCAACACCTGTCCGTTTTCAAGTACTACATGCGGCTACTATGCTCCCGCATGGATTCATCATTGGGAATAGGCACATTTCCAGTCTGACTGGACTGGGCCCTATTAGTGACAAATTATCAGCATGAAACTTTTCATAAAGTTCTTGAAATTAAAACCTCCATTCTTTAAGGTGCGCAGATCAGGAATGCCTACGATTTTCTCTGTTGATATTGTCTGAGCATAACTACACAAAGATTGGTATAGTAGGGAACGGTTTGGGTGTTGAGTTCGTGAGCCTAGTCAGTTTCAGGGAACGCCCAAAATGTGGTTGAGGCGGTACACATGTGAGTGTCAACGCAACAATAGGCCCCACCATATACTTGGAATCAATTCTCTACTCTGTTTATGGAGAAGTATAATCCAAGGACTTGAAGAGATGAAAAAGGGACGAGTTGCTTGAGTCTAGAACAAGGAGAGATGACAGTTAACCCCGGTATGAGCTAAATTCTCGCCTTGGTCCAGATCCCTCCACCCAACTGTGTAAGTGCAGTCCACAAGAACGGATTCGGTGTCGCCGTTTTTGTGACGGGTATTGAGGAGTCCGGAGTTGCGGATATTCAGGCTTACAAGTACGTCAACCGGTGCACAATCCTGCCAAGAGGTTGTAGACTTTTGTGATAGAGGTGGAAGGAGTTCATGCCCATACGGACTTCACCACACATGAACTGAAAAGTGGTTTTCGAAGGGGAGGCGAGTTTTAAGATGTTTCTCACTCTAGATGGACAGAGCTCCGGAGGTTACTCATTCGACCAATTTTTTCATTCTTCATCTGAAGGCAGACTTAGTTTGGGGATCACCTCCGAACGGTTCAACAACTACTGGCAACGTCTACTCCGAATACCTATCATGAACCCCGAGGGAGTGTAGGATGATGGGAAGGTGGACCCCTACAATAGGTATATGGCCAAACCAGAGTTACAGAACCCCACTAGCTAGAGGTAGAATGGTCATGGTAGAGGCCGCTTTTCTAGAGGACGTGGTGGTCGAGGTAATGGGGTCATCACACGGCCGGGTTGATGGCAAAAAAGGAGCCACTCACTCTACTACGCAACATGGGTAGGGGCAAATGGACAAGACAAATGATAGGGCCCATTGTGTTACGCTTTCTCCCTGGGAGATCTTAAGCGGAGGCGTCTGATGCGTTTCACAGGTAAATTCTTTTGGTTTGTGATGCATGCCTCTGTTATTATTTGACCCTGTCTCCCCACGTTTTCATATGAATCTTCATCATTGCTAATGGTCAAATTGCAATTGTGAATTCTTGAACATGCCTATATTCGTGTTTCTACACCTGTGGGTGAGTCCGTGTATTGAAAAGGACATAGGCTCTTGTTTGGTGAACTTTGTGGGGAAGCACCACTTAATTTAGATTTGGTTATTTAGAACTGGTTGATTTTGATGTATTCTGGTTATGACTTGGCTTTCTTTCTTCCAAAAATTTTGGCGATCTTGGATTGTTAATATGCTAAAACGTGACTTGGCCATCCTGGACAGTATCCGTTAGTATGGGAGGGTGACTAACTTCCATCCGGTGCGTATCATCGCCTTTCTTCGTGCTAGAAAATGGTTAGTAAAGGGTGTTTAGCTTTCTGGCACTCTCAAGGATGACACTACCAAGTAACCGTCGATTGAGTCGTTCGGTAGTCCGCGAGTTTTTCGGTGTATTCCCCTGCAGAATCTTCCGGGTATGCCCCCAGATAGGGATATTTTGACCTTCTGTATTGATCTCGAACAACCGGTACACGGCCCCATTTCTATAACCCCCGTATAGAATGGCTCCGCACGCGGAGTTAAGAAAAGAGAGTTTTTAAAGGCTCAACTTCAAGAGTTGTTTGACAAACTTTCATTAAGACCAAGTAGTGCATCTCCTTGGTGTGCTCCGGTTTTGTTTTGTAAACGAAAAGGATGGGAGTTTTTCGGATGGATCGACTACCGACAGTTGAAGCAAGGTTTCACCCATAAAGAACAAAGTAGCCTCTTCCTCGCATTTATGACTTTTTTTCATCAGTTACAAGTGCTTGTGTCTCTCTAAGCATTGACTTGAGAATCCTTATGCATCAAGTGAAAATACGGCACGGATGCCAAAGACTTGCTTTTACGAACCAGGGGGGGGGTATGGGCATTACGAATTTGTAAGTGAGGTCTTTTGGTCTTACGAATGCCCCTCCTGCGTTCATGAGTTTTTGACTGAACGGGATTTTTTAAGCCAATATTTAAGATCTCTTTGTGATCGTTATTTATTGATGATATACTGATATACTCCAAGGTAAAGAAGGACAATGAGAAGCAATTTGAGAATGGTATTGGAAATGTTGAGGGAGAAAGCTTTACGCCAAGTCCCTAGTGTGAGTTTTTGGCTAGATGCAGTGGTCCCTTCTTGGGCATTTGTTTTCGAAGGATGGGGTGATTGGGTAGTCCTTCTAAGATTGAGAACAAGTTAAGAATTGGGTAAGACCTACTATGTGTCAGAAATAAGGAGCTTCCGTTGGGTTAGCTAGCTAACTACCATACCCCCGACCAACTGCCGCTTTGTCAAAGGATTCTCTTCTATGGCTTCCAATTTGGACGAACTTGACTAAAGCAGAATGTTTTTTCCATTTTATGGTCAATGAAATGTGAGGAAAGCTTTCAGAAGCTTAATACTTTGTTGACTAGTTACCGCACCTATCCTCACCTTGCGGTCAAGGGTAAGAACTTTATTGTTTTATTGTGAGGCATCCTATTCCAGTGTTTTGGGTCAGTGACCCCCCCCCTAATGCAGAGAAGAACGTGAATTGCTTACTCTGACGAGGCTAATTTTAAAAAGTGCCATGAACTACTATCCACTCATGACTTGGAATTGGCCGCGGTGGTGTTTTGCATTGAAGCAATGAGAACACTATTTATATGGGGTTAAGTGTGAGGTCTATACGGATCATCGTATTCTACCGTTATGTCTCACTCATAGAGATTTTGAATTTGAGACAGAGGATATGGATGGAACTACGAAGGCTACGACATCACTATTTTGTATCATCCGGGGACGGGAATGTTGTGGCAATGCCTTGAGTATAAGCGGGACGCTGGGAAGTCAGCTCATTTGAAGCCTCTAGACGCCCATTGCTAGAGGGTTTCAACTCTTGCTAACCACTTGATTGAGGTTGGAAATAAATGAGAAGGGAGGATTGTTTGCTAGTGGTGGAGTCAAGATCCCTTCTTGTTCCTTGCAGTTAAGAGGGAAAACAGTTTGATGATTGAGAACTAAGGCGAAGCCGAGATAAATGTGTTTGCGAGGAGAGCAAAGAAGCAACAATCGACGAGGGGTGTGTTGAGGGATTAATGAAGGGTTATGTGTACCTACGCCCGCATTGATGATTTGATCAGCACTATTCTGGCAGAAGCTCATAGTTCAAGGTATTCTATACACCCGGGTGCAACCAAATGTAACCGTGACCCTAAAGCAACACTTCCTTGGTTGGGGAGAATGAAGCGTGATAATTGTGGATTTTAATTGCCAATTTCAAATTTGTCACAAGTAAAGTATGAACAGAACACCATAGGCCCCGGAGGAAACACTTCAAAGAATGCCCATTCCGGAGTGGAAGTGGGAGAGAATTGTCAATGGACTTGTGGTTGGTCTTCCAAGACATTTGGCAAGTTCGCTCCATTTGGGTGATTGTGGACAGATTAACTAAGTCTGCTCATTTCATTCCCGGTAAGGTGACTTACATGCAAGAGAAGTTAGCCAAAATCTACATCTCAGAAACGTATCGATTGGCATGGGGTCCATATCCATATAATCAGATAGAGGTACGCAGTTTACTCTACTAAGTTTTTGGAAAACATTGCATGCAATAATTGGGTACTAGTTGACCTAGTACCCCCCACCCGGCGTGAAGAGCTAGGCGTTCCATCTCAGAGACCCGATGTCAGTCTGAGCGCACGATTCAAGTGTTGGAGGACATGCTTTCGCGCATGAGTGACGAATTTTGGGTGCCATTGGGATAGCTTCTTACCTTTGCAAGTTTTCGTACAATAATAGCTATCCTCCAGTATTGATATGGCTCGTTTGAAAGCATTTGTATGGGAGGAAGGTGTCGATCTCCCATTGTTGGTTTTGATGCATTCGAGGTAGACCTTGGGGTCCGATTCTCGTAGGTATTCGTTCGAAAAGGTGAAGGGCATTCAAGAAAAGCCTCTAGCGGCGCAAAGTCAAACAAAAGTAGTATGCAGACCCGGAAGGTATTAGAGACTTGTTCATGGACGGTGAACAATCTTGTTGAAGGGTTCACCCTGAAAAGGGGTGAGGCGGTTTGGCAAAATAGGTAGCTAAGTCCCAGGTATATTGGACCCATTTGAGGTACTAAAGCGAATAGGGGAGGTGGCTTATAATTAGCTGCCCGCAGGGCTGTCCGGAGTGCATCCGTATTTTCATGTGTGCCATGGTTGAAATATACCATTGGAGATGGAACGACATTATCCTTTGGGCTCATTGGCTTGCTGAGAATTTGTCTTATGAGGAGGAACCTGTTGCTATTTTTAGATAGGAAGTTCCAAGTGAGTTCAAGAGAGTTGCCTCCATCAAGGTGCAATGAAGAACTCGACCGGTTGAAGAAGCACGTGGGGAGAAGGAGCGGATATGCAGAAAAATAACCCACATCTGTTCCACAGATTCCAGTACTCCTTTTCCGCCATTGGTTTTTTCTTCTTTTGATCATTCGGGGACGAACGATGGGTAATTGGTTATCTATTGTGACGACCTGTTTATGTCGTTTTTAGCACAGATTTTTATTCTGGAACACTGGCAGAGTTGAAGGGGGCCCACGACGGACCGTCCACACGGGCCCGACGACCGTCGTGGATGGTGTCGTTCCAAACCTTAGAAACTGAAATTGGGTACTGAAATCGACTCTCTGAACGTCGGACGAGTGGCAGACTGACCGTGCAGGCGCGACGGCCCGTCACAACAAGGCCATCCACTCAAAAATTAGTTTCTGTGGCATACGACGGACAGCAGGACTGATCACCTGTGCAGGCGCGCGGCCCGTCCGGGCTACATAACGCAATCCCAGTTCGGGTCGATTCTTTACACGTTTTAAGGGGACGTTTTTTTGACTATTCCGCTTTATTATAAAGTTTATAGTGTTAATTTTAATAAGTCCTAATTACGACTTGGGGGTTAAAAGAGGTAACCTTAAGTAAAAAAAATAAAAAACTACTTTATTATTAAAAAACTTCGTA
Source organism: Solanum habrochaites (assembly GCA_027704765.1). Taxonomy (NCBI): domain Eukaryota; kingdom Viridiplantae; phylum Streptophyta; class Magnoliopsida; order Solanales; family Solanaceae; genus Solanum; species Solanum habrochaites. The sequence goes on along the minus strand of JAKWJA010001942.1, from coordinate 36,087 downwards.
GGGTTACTTAATTGCATAATTTTCCTTCTTATTCTATCTTCATTCGGGTCACCGAACGCGGGTTTCTAAATCAAGACAATAGCACAGACAGAAGACGAGGGAGATCGATCAAGAGAGAGAGCGAAGAGGATACTCACGGATTTGAGCAGATAGCTTGTTGATTCAATTCTTCGGTGGAGGTAGGTTCTGGTTTAGTTACGATTTCGTATTGAACTCTTATATTGAATATTATGTGTTGATCATATTGTAACCCTGCTATGTGCTTAAGTTTGTATGCCTTGCTAATTATGATTATAAAATTGTGACGAATTAACAAAGCGATGATGAAGTTATTGAAATCCCAAATCTTGAAGAACCCCTAATTCACTTTGATATATTATATCATGAGAATGATGATGCCTTAGTATGAAAAGGCCTTGATAAATTAGATAATGAGAATGATGATCCTTAGTACTGAAAGAAGGCTTAATAAATTAATATACTGAGAAATGAATGGATGCCCTTAGTGTAAGAGAAGGCTTGTGAATTAGGTATCGGGTGCCACGTTCCGGTACCAGATAGAATGAGGAGCGGAGTGCCACGTTCCGGCACGATAGAATATGAGGATCGGGTGCACGTTCCGTACCAGGATGAATCTGAGGATCGGAGTGTCACGTTCTGACACCAGGATATATTAATGGCTCGGGGCCACGTTCCGGTACCCAGGATGAATATGAGGATCGGAGTGTCCACGTTCCGACACCAGGATAGTATATTGATCGGGTGCCACGTTCCGAGTACCATGATAGAATGAGGATCCTAGTGCCACGTTCCGGCACCAGGATAGATTATTAGGATCGGGTGCCACGTTCCGGTACCCACCCAGGATAGAATTGAGTATCGGAAGTGGTCACGTTCCGACACCAGGATAGTATAATGAATCGGGTCCACGTTTCCGGTACCAGGGACGAATTAGATCGGAGTGCCCACGTTCCGGCACCAGATAGAAATAGAGGATCGTAGTTTCAACGTACCGACACAAGAGGAAGAAAATAATATCTTGAAAGATACTGAATATACTCAATCTAATAACTTAATTCCAAAAGAGTAATGGTATTGAGGCTTGAGTCCTCCCGTGTGAACTCGGTTTGTAAGTTATTGATGAATTCATGTTGTTTATTTGCTTACAGTTGAGTATTGTGTTTTGATTTACACATTATTATTGATATATATGTTCCCTATTTTTAGTTAGCCGATGATCTCTACTCATACGTGTGGTGGTTTTGTACGTACCCCCTACTTTTATTTTTCCTCTTTGTTATTTGGTAAGCCAGCAAACGTTTTCGCAACGTCAACTCAAACAGTATATCTAGCCCATTCTGCACTCATCGGAATTCAGGGTGAGCTCTATGCGTCTAGCTTGGACTGGGGTCTTCTTCTTCAAGCTTGATGCCTTGAAACTTCCGGCATGGACTAGCTGTTTTTAGTTTTTTGTTCTTAAGACATTCTTAGTTAAGTAATTTGAGAATAGATGGTTTCTTAGTTGATGATGACTTCACATCCACATCCCGATTTTGGGGACTATAATAATAGTGATTGAATTGGTTTTTTTATTAATGATTTTAATCTTCCGCATTATTTCCTGTTGATATTCTGAAATTTTAAGGTTTAGATGGGTTTGGTTCGCTCACATAGGAGGGTAAATGTGGGTGCCAGTCGCGTCCCTGATTTGGGTCCGTGACCTTATAAACTATACTAATATCAAAACAGTTTTTTTGAGTATAAGAAAAGAGAAACTAAATGAAAAAACCACAACCCTAACATGGCATGACTTTATTATTACACACCAACAATGATATGATAATTCTATTGAATGAATAGGGGCCACCATATTCTTAGGATGATATGAGGAGATACTCATCTTTAGAATATGGAATACACAGGTAAGTAGTTTACTAAAGACAAACAATATCTTAATGACTATCTTCACGTTCTAATCTGGAAGGGTTAGAGAGGTTACTGGGAATCAAGGATTGACACCAAGGGGGAGAAAGGTTTCCAGGTAAAATAAAGATGTTAGTACTAGTAGAACAAAAACTAGAGCTAGGAGTAGAGGTTTATAATGATGAAGATTATATGTTGGAGTACTAGGAGTATAAAACACTCATGGTGCTCTGGAAAGGTTGCAAAGTCTTAGAAAAATTCGTAATTTGTCTATGGTTGCTATTTTATAACCTTTTGCAAATAAATCTCAGAAGGATTCCTATAGAATTCAGCTTCTTATATATAAAGGTCATAGCAATCCTATCAAACATTACTTGAGAAATTAATCATGTCGAGTATGGTGAATAATTAATTATAACCTATGTCTATGCTAAATGTAAGGATCAATTGAGGAAACCCTTATGGGATAACATGTTACATATGTCTGAAACACTTCACCCTTGGTGTATAATTGGTGATTTTAATATCATATCCTCTACACAAGAAAAGTTAGGGGGTAGAGACTATTATATGAATAAAACTTTTGAATTCATTAATATTGTTGAAGCGTGTGGTTTGGGCACAATGGCAACCTTATACTTGGTGCAGTCATAAAGAGGAAGTAGCTAGAATATGGAAGATACTTAATAGAGGTTTAGTAAAGGATTAATTGTTGGAGAAGATGCGTCAGACTAATATACCTCATCTTCCTTCAATAGGATATGATCATTGACCTTTACTGATTGAAACACACAAATCTGTGATTAAATACTTTAAATTTCACAACTGTTGGAATTTGTAAAGAGTGGGAACATGCATTGTTTTGAATTATTTGATGTTACTCAAGAGAGAAACTATAAAAATGTTGTAGGCGCTTATGTGGTGAAGATGAATCCTTGTAAGGACTATGAAGTAGTTTCTACGGTTTTCTTTAAAAATTATAGATTGAGATATGGTTATGAGATTGAAGTTTGTTTGGATTCTAATTCACACAATTTTAAATTCATGCAAATTAATTATGATCTTATTTTGTTAAATGGTATGATATTATTATAAGGAGATTGAATGATTTTTATAACTATATCTGAAAAATAGTACAAATATTAAATTTTTTTTATTTTCCTTTTTGTTAGTTCTTAGAAGGATTAAGTCATCTACGCCCCCCTAAAGTTGTCTGCATAATTTACCTCAACAAGTTATTGTACCAATTGAACACCTAAAATATTCATAGTGTGTGTCTATTAGGAACAAAATGTTGAAGAGTCAAAATAAGTGCATTTCACTACATAGGAGCACGTGAATAGGTCCAAAAAATTTTATAAATTTTTTCTTTGTTAATAATAAACTTGTACATTTTTCCTTGTAATGACACTTGGAATTGCATTACTCAAAATAACTAAAAACAAACTTTTATCCAAAATAATATCTTATAATATCCAAAACGAAAAAACCCAACTCCACACCTCTAGTCTATACCAGTAGTGGTCTTGTTAGCCCCCTTTTAGTCATTTTAGAATTTGTTTTGTTTCTTTATTTTAATTTTTGGCTGTTTGTAGAAAACAATGAGTTTCCTAATCTTATTTGCAAGAATGAAAAAAAATTGAACATCGAAGTTATAAAGGCAACATAAGTTCATCACTTTATCTGGCCACTCCGATCAACAAACATCACCAGCCATTGAAGTTATAAAATAATATCAAAAAAATCAATATAATTCATGTGAATTCTAAGGATTTATCTTCGTCATTTGTTTAAAAATAATTTATCAACATCAATTTATTTTTTCACAAAAATCTAAGTAATTACTACATTATCTGTCATACTTCATAAATTATTTCATTATTTGCATTTGACTTAGTTTCCACAACTTTTTATTATTAGGACAAAAAAAATTTAATCTTTTTAGAAAAAAAGAAAATTATGGGTGACAACGGATGAAGAAAAAGAAGAATAAACGGAAAATAATTAGATTCATATGGAGAGATTTGCTTTTTTCTTTCTTTCTTTTTTTGTTGCCGCAAGTGTAGGCATGGACATCGTTAGGGAAGAAGAAAAAATGTGAGTGGGTTCGTGGGTGTAGGGGTGTAGACTTTTTCATTTTATTTTTTTGAATTATTAGATATGTAATTTTTTAAAAAAAATTGAAACTTCTTTTGGGCCCATGTGCCACATTTTGTAGTCTTATTGGCTATGTTTTGAAGATAGTGTGTGTGAATTAAACACACAAAATTTTAAAAGATCGGTTATCATTTTGAGTTCAGTAAGTACATATTCACTAATTTTAGAGTTTCTAGTAGGTACTTGTCATAGTTTATATGTCTAACTGAATTATGCGGACAACTTTAGGGAGCCGCAAATGAGTTAAGCCTTCCTAGAATGTTATGGTACTACTGCATTTTATTTTATATGTTTTAATTTAAAAGGTATGAAGTTTATGAAAGTGATGTGTATAATATATCCAAATATCACAAAGTTCCAAGATCAACAAAATATTTTGCCCAATTATTCGTTTATGCTCTCTTTTATTTATACAATTAAGTAGTACTAAAATATCTTCCTGTTATATAAATTACATATCAATTCCCCATAGCAATATTCCTGTCAATTCAATGTATTAACAAGTTCTTCAACTGTTACTTGTATATGAAAATTTGATGGTATAATGGGAATAATTTAGGGAAGAAGGTCACACAAAAAATGAATGGGAATATTTAAAATTTTGAATAAGAAATGACTTTTGGTTAAATACGTGAAATTGAATTAACATCTGGTTTGAAAAAGCATAGATAAATAATTAATGATTTTTTGTTTATCATTAGTTCTTCCTCATGTGTTGAGAGTTATCAATCAGGTGGATGATAGAAAAACTTATTAGCTGAGATATTAATTAAATTTATAGAAGAAAGATTTACCTACAAAAACAATTCACTTACCGATCTATTAGCAACAAATAGATCTACACTAGGAAAAATTAGTACAAGAAGTTGTGGATATATTTGTAGATAATAATACCAGGGGACAACCAATAATACATGGTCAGAGTTCATTAATCTACACTTGCTTTGGAGGTATCACGAAGGATTTTTGTAATGAAATATTGTTTCATATAGAATAAATGATTTTCTAAGTTGCCTAAGAAACTTCACATCCTCAGTAGCATTTGCAATCCAACTAATTAGATTGATGTATTTTCCAAATTCAAACTTTGTTTAAATTGTAATAATCGATTAATTTCATTAATCATAACCAATATATAATAACATGTAATAACATTTTATGTCATTAGCATGTCTAATAAATACACCAAATCCAGAACAATAATCATTAGTTAATTTATTTAATACACCAAACATAAATCATATAGAAGTTATTCATTGGAGTCACATACTTTACTTTACAACAAATAAAAAAATTGATCAAAATAACGACGGATATTGGGAAAGGATCCCCAATCATCCTAAAAACTGAAAAACTAAAACAAATAAATGAATTCTAAAGATGTCCTCCAGAATGAAGGAAGGCTCGCAAATTGACTTTGAGCTGCTCACTGGATCAATGATACGCTGAATATTGATCCTAGTTACCTGTGTATCCATCATGATATGATGCAGGTCAACTGGCATCAGTACATTGAATGTACCACTATGCGTGTCAGAATGCTAAGAACACATAATCTTGAAAAGGAGTAAGAAGGAAAAATTACCTTGGCTCTGCTAAACTTATAAATCAGTAAAATTTTGTATACATGTTGTAAACTTTCAAAGTAAACAAGGATACAATAAACTCTAAGATGTATGTAAAAATATAAATAACTGATGTACATAAAAGTACATTAACTGTTGTGGGATTTTTTCTAACCGGCAACTATCACTTAATAGGTATAGTGATGATACAACGATCTACCTCACAGTGCTACTGCATTATATACCCGGCTAAAGGTATAAGATTTGAACAACGTAACATATCCACTAGTCTACTGTGAAAAGGGTTCATCTAAAAAGTATGACTTTTTTCTGCCCATGGTGGCTACATGGTTTTTGGGGGCGGTGACTTGTCTAAACTCTCACCTATGTTGTTACTCAATACTACTCCCAAAAATATGTTGGCTCTTTTGTTTTGAAAACATATTGATTCAGTGGTTGAGGTTAGTGCTCAAAATACTTAGCTCAATGCTATCTTGGATATCTTAGTTTTATAGCTTGCTTCTTTTAGAAAGTTATAGTTCTTTTGTAACACTCGCCCTCAGGCTCCTTGGAAATCAATGTTACCTTACTTTTTCAAAAGTGAAACATAACAAGAGTATCTTTGGGAATACATAGTCCACATATACCTTTGAAGAAAAGAACTTCAACGTAACTCTTTAGTCTTAAAACAAAGTTGAAATGTTTAAATAAGACTCTTGAAAACCTTTAAGAACTTTACTTTGATTTACTTCTTAACTTTAGACTTTACTCCTAATTTCTTTCACTCTGATCTTAACTTTCCTTCAATTTAATTATGGAGTTAAGGTTATGATTTAAGTTCTTCAATGATTTCAAGGTGTTTAGAATTATTTGAAGTAATTAGAATCATTAGAAAGTGTTAATGTACCTTAGAAGATATTAAAAGGGCTAAACTATGAAAAATAGATGACAAAAAGTCGATTTAGGCTCATTGGTGGTGCGATGTTCCAGGCCTCAGTGAATGAAGCTAGATTTTTGCGTACTACAGGCGCGACGTGCCTGGCTTGCCGAGGTGTGTCTAACGAATTTTTCTCTTCGTTGTTAGATCTCTAAATCGCCTAACCCTCCATGGTTTCACCACCTACCCTTAGGATAATCAATACTATCAATACCCATCATATCTAACCCAAAAAACAACACCGTAAACTTCTAATAAAAATCAATGGCTATTCAATCCACTCAATTAAAAGAGATTAAACAAGATTTATCAAGAACTCATTCAAATCATGCAAACAACTCCAACACTATAGAACTGAAGCAATATTGGTCTACGGATGAATTAATCCAACACGAAAGATCTCACACACCTTAATAGGGATCATCACACCTAATGAATTGCACTAGAATCCCTTGGCATTCTTGGCGAAATCTTGATCTATCTCCCTTATATTTTTCTTTTTTTTTCTCCCAATCACTAAGAGTGAAAAACTTTTCTAATTTGAACAAAAACTTGTTTTTACCCCAATTATACCCTTAAAACAAATTAAGAAATAAATGGGTAAAAATACTAGTTTTACCTCCCTTAAATCCGTATTTGACTTTCGTTAATTCACCAGTCCTACTTCTGAAAGGTGTATCTCCCTCTTACAATATTAAAAATACGCAAACTCGGATCTGTTTGAAAGATCTTTCCAAAGGATTTCCAACGATAACAAAAACTACCTATAAATCATCCTGAGCTAAAAGTTACATCCCTTTGAAAATGACCAAAACTTACTTTTTAAACTTAGCAAATCATACAGATTTTCCCTTTTCATTCCAAAAGTGATAAATTTTAATTTTTTAGCTTATTCTTGGTTATTATGAGTTATAGATGTTATAAATATATCCCCCTTGGGTTCATTCGTCCTTGAATGAGATTTCTTTCGTTTAAGCTAAGAATGGTAACCTCAAGTTTAACACTTAACAATCAATACAAGTAACAACTTGCTTACTCATAGTATATAAAGTGCTAAGAAGAAAATTTTCTACCTTCATCTGCATTCTCTCTTCGTTCAAAGAGACGTAGACATCTCTTCTTTATATCCTCTTTAGCTTCCCAAGATGCTTCATTAACAAATTTGTTCCTCCAAAGGACCTCGAATGATACAACTTCCTTTTATCTCAACTTGTGAAGTTGACGATCTAAAATTTGAACCCGAATCCCTTAATAGGATAAACTATCCTCAATCCCAACATTATCAGTTGGTATAATCAATGAACGATAACCCATGAACTTTTTAAACATAGAAATGTGAAACACTAGATGAATTGCTGGTAATTCTTGGGGTATCTCCAATACTTAAGCTCACTGCCAATTATCTTGGAGATTCTATAAGGACCTATATACTGGGACTGAATTTTCCCTTCTTCCCAAACCTTATCACACCCTTCATGGGTGAAACTTTCAGATGTACCCAATTATCCACCTCAAGCTGAAACGACCTTCTTCTAACATTTGTGTAGGATTTTTAACTCAATCTCTCTTGGATCACCTTCACCTTCTCCGTGGATTGGTCAACTAGATCCGGACCTATTAACCTTGCTTCACCAACTTCAAACCACCCAATGGAAAATCTGAATCTTCTCCCGTAAAGAGCTTCATATGGATCCAGCTAGAGCTTGAATAGTAATTGTTGTTGTAAGCGAACTCGATAAGAGGTTAGTGATAAAACCAATCTACTTTGAAATCAATCACACAATCCCTCAATATATCTTTTAAGGTATATATTGTACACTCCGCTTGTCCATCATTTTGAGGATGAAAATAAATGCTTAAGTTCTCCTTTGAACCTAAACCTTTCTTGAAAGACTTCCAGAACTGTGTAGTGAATTTTGAACCTCTATGTGAAATGATTGAAACAGGGACTCCATGAAGTCTCACCACCTCCTTAATGTATAACTTTATATAATCCTCCGCCTAATGAGTTGTCTTTACCGACAAGAAGTGAGCTTATTTTTTCATTCTATCGACAATCACGCGATACGTTGGCAACCTTGTAATGAAGTCTATGAAAATAATCTCCCACTTCCATTCCAGAAGTTCTATATTCTGAGCCAATCTTTAATGACATCGGTGTTCTAATTTCACTTGCTGGTAATTTAAGCACTTGTCAACAAACTCAACAATGCCCTTTTTCATGCCTTGTAACATATAAACCTCTCTGAAATTGGGGTACATCTTTGTGGAACCTGGATGAATGGAATATCTGGAGCTACGATATTCCTCCATGATCTTCTTTTCCATCCATAGGTACACACAACCTACCTTGATAATTTAGCAAACCATCTCCCTCTTGTTCAAAAGCCAAAACTCTTTGCTTATGAACAGTTTCCTTCAATTCAAGCAATATGGGTCATGGTCTTGCTTCTCTTTCACCTCTGACACTAGGGATTACTACACCCCATTGGTCAACATTATTCATCCTCTTGTGTAACCCATAAGTCTTACTTTCAGGCGTACAAGTCTATGCACATATTTTTCTAACTCTCTCTTTTCTTCTTCAACATGGGTGGTACATGATACACTCAAACTTACTTCTCAAATTAGAAGTACAGAGTTCATATAAAGTAAAGAACCGAACTAATTAGGTTAGGATTGTTCCCACGAGGAAAATAGTTCAGACTTAACTTCAATCTATTATGACTACTATTTAGTCAATTATTTCCTTGGAAAACAAAGACATTAAAAGGGGGGTTTTATTTCTAAATGAATGGAAATAATTAACTAAATCAAGGTAGACAACTAACAGATTCAAATGTTTTGAGTTTAATCAATTAATAAAAGTAACTAGGGTTTACGTGTTCCCCATAGGTTCCTAAATTGATAATTCTAACTATAACAATTCTTTCTTAGTATCTTGCACGCAAAGTGATAAGTTATATATTTCTAAATCCTTGGTCTGGTATCTAGAAAATTTCACTCCGCACCTAGGTCCGACTACGTGTGTTGATATACTAACCCTTACCTTTACCTCATATTAAACATTGTATTCCATATTTGACTAAGTTATTACCTCGTACCAATCAATACTAGCCAATTAGATAGTATACACTAAATCTATGTTGATAATTCTTTTCCTATTATCTACCTCATTGGTCTGGAAAGTAGCATTAAGGCGATTTCTAACGTTGGTCATCCGTTAAAAAAACTTCTAAGCAAAAGAATTATCAATACATGTAAGACACTATTCTAGAATTGTTATTTTAGTTAGGTTTTAGCTCATTATTCGCCCATGGTTCCCACAACCCTAGTTATGGAGTTTAGTTACCCATAATCATAATCACAATATTCAAATCTGTAATATAAGAATTCATGCACTTACTTCAATGATAAAGAATAAAATCCTGAAATTCACTTGATTATTCAACAAAATCACCAACAATCAACTACTGAAAAAGTGTAACAATCCAAAGTGAAATAATCAATATAATCTCCTCACAAAGAATATAGCATTAAAGTGTCTAAGAACCAAGATTCTAACCCCAAAAATGAGGTTTTTCAAATTATTTATAAAAAAACAAAAACCTTATCAAAGAAGGACTCTATTTGCTGAAATCTGTCAAAATGAGGCTAGGTCGCCAGACCTCGAGACGGGTCATCGTGGTCATGACGGGACGTCATGGACTCCGTCGTCCCATACTTTGCAAATTCTTCTATTTCTCTCTTCATTACCCTTGACGCCATGTATGCCGGATCGTCACAGGAAAAATGGTCCGTGGAGGTTCTCCGTTCCATAACACTTAAACTCTTAGAATTTGGGTACGAGGACTACTTCTCTGATCTTCATGATGAACCAGTAGGACGGACCGTCATGGCTACGACGGTCCATCATGCACTTTGTAGACCCACACTTGGTCAGACTTCCCCATCTTCCTTTAGCTGCTTCACTACGATGCCACCTACGGACTGTCACAGGCACAACGGACCGTCATAAGCTCCGTAAGTGGTACTTTTCTGCATTTCTTGCTCAAAAACATTCGCGTTCATCTTTAGACATATTTCTTGCAAATAAAGTGTAACTTACATAAAAATTAATACAAAAAGGCTTTTGGACACAAACTAAACATAAGGAAAAAGCATTAACAATAACGTGAAACAACGGTATATCAACACCCTACACTTGAATTGGTTGTTTGTCCTCAAGGGACGCACTATGACTCACTCCAAAATCTTTGTACAATAGTATCCAAGTTTTATCTTTCGCAATCATATGGCTATCACTGCCGATCAGTCTCAACATATTTATCCTTGCTATAACTATTAGGCTTTAATTATGTGGAATCAGACCATGACACAGACTCACCATGTACTAACAACTATTCTCTTAAATTTCTCACCGATGTGTGAATATTTTCGATATTGCAACTAGTGTCCTCATTTAAAAACAATATCCTCATTTTTCACACAATGATTTTAGTGTGAGTATAAGGATTACTTTTCAACACTCACTCTCAAAACATATTCACAACTCATTCATACATATTAGCATAAGTTTGCCCTTATTTTCACTATTTAAGTTAGCTATACAACTTTTTAGGATCTCGATAGGACTTTCTTAGCTTGTAACATAGGCTCAAGGTCAGGTAGGGTATATTAAGGTATACTTTGGTGACTTTTTTCCCTTCTTGACGTATCGGTTAAAAATACCACCTTTTATCATTTTATTTCGCCCAGTTTCTCATATTCTTTCACCTTGTTATTTTCCCTTCTTTCTTCATTTGTGTAAGTGAATCTCTTCTTTTCTTGCTTGTATTTATTTTATATTTTTTTATTTCACTTTTCTTTCAACTGATTCTTGAGTCACTCTACTTGTGTTCTTTCTCTCTCTTTGTTCTTTCAACCCCACTTTCCAGAGCATTCCTCATAATAGCCACCCTCAACTCATGGATTTTCCATGAGTCAAAGTACATAATACCCAAAGTTGGGTAAGGGCCATAAAAATGTTTTGTACTGCATTAGCCACCCTCAACTTATGTTTTTTGCATAAGCTGATGTGCACATGTCTAAGGAAGAACAAGGGCCAACACATTATTTCCAGAAAAGATCAGTTGGTGTGAAAAAGAAAGGTCTAGTTTAAGCTCAAATCATTTGGAAGAAGGAAAGATTAATTTCATTTGTTTTTTCTATTTAGACTAAAAATGGGCTATATTGAAAAGGGCCTATGGTCCTTTCCTAATTATCTATTACAACTTACTTTTAGCAGAACTAACCAGGCTATATTCAAATCATCGTCACATTTACTTGACATCTCATTACTCTACCAGATTATTAGAAAACTAGTTCGAATTTTAGACTTAGGGTCATGCAGTTGTGTATCTCAATGTCATGCTTAGAGCCACAAATTTATCAATTACGATGCCTAGTCATGAATCATATTAATTACATCAGGATATCATTTTAGCCATCATGCTTCAGAGCTAAACTATGAAGACAAGATATAGACATGTCGGTTCAATAGTAAAAATAATCAGTCCCTTGGGGAAAAAGAACACATGCAAGAAAACCCTAAAAGAGGATAGTGAATTGGGTTACTCAGACTTCACCCTAGCACTCACTTTCCATTTACCCCGCCCCCAACAAAAATACATGCAATTTTCCCCAATGCATAAAAAAATTTAAATACGAGAGTGGTAGGTGATACAAATCTTGGGTGCAAAACGCCGACGATCTGCAAGCTGGTGGGTCTTGTTCCCCGGAACCCAGTACCTCTATAATCTGGACACCCACAGTAGTGTCCTCATCAACAAAAGCACTATCAGAAGTGCCTCCCGCTATCTCCACGTTTTTGGAGCTAGATGCCCCAGGAGCTAACTCTATAGCCCTCATCCGACGCACCTCCTCATCAGCAAGTGAGGCTCTCCTCGAAGGCTCTATCTCACGACACTCCTTCTTCCATGCTCTAACCTCATCCTCCTTGCGGCCCCTACGCCTCTTAGCATGCTCTTAAGGGGAGGTGGTAGAATCTCAGAAGTGTCGAATAAGGCCGCCATCACTGTGTCCTCAACAGGATCTTCTGAGGGCCCTCCGACTCAGGCACCCTATCCTCTAGGATCATATCGATGTCTACGCGAAGACTGTCAACCGCAGCCTGAAGGGTCGACACATCCACCTAAGGGGATGGCCAGGCTTGCACCCGTAACTCAAAAGTGTCCAAGCATTGATGAACCTAAGTGATCTTCCGCTCTGTATGATGGACCATTCTCCACTCCAAGTTCTCTTCTGCCTCAGCAATAGACCTCTGCATCCAAGGCTGGATCTGATGAAGAAGTGTAGACATATGTGCCTTTAGTTTCTGGACCCTAGCAAGCGGTACCAGAGCGGGGAAAGGGACTGAGCAAGAGGAGCTCGGGGCAGTGCTACTACCCAGGATAGACTCGATCGGGGTAGTGTTAGTGGAAGCAGCCTGCGTAGCTGTGTGAGCCTGTGCTACCGTATCAGCCAGATTGTAACCAAGTGGAGGAAACTCTGGAGAAGGCCCTCTGCGTGGAGACAACTAATTTGCCTCATCCCTGATGAGGCTGATATTAACATTGCCCAGCGGGGTCTTGATCTGATCAATGTTCTAGATGGGCACACATACGGACCTGCATAAAGAAAATATCATGCACGGGAAAGGGTAAGTACTTGTGACCTTAAAAGCCCTCTCGTGCATGATCGCTTGTAGAAGCCAAGCAAAGTCCACCTCAAATCGGGCTATCATTGCCACCATTAGAACTGCACGATCCCATGTGACTGTGGGGAAAGGCAGTGGTGGACAATAAACCATAATAACTTAGCCGTGAAGGTTAGGTTAGCATTCCTGATGGCTCCCTTCATCTCGGCTACCTGGTAAGCACCCTTTCCATCAACAGACAAGTGCAGGGCCATCCACCTCTTGGGTGTCTCTCTCAGCGATGGCTCACGCAAGAATCGGCCATCTTTGACAATTTTTCATCTGTAGTCAAACTCGGCGGTGAGAGGGCCCGGTTTCCATCAACATCATCGCCGTATAGATATCGATGGATGGAAGGCACAGATATATCAACCTGAATTCCATGTACTCGGACATGCTATAGTGGGGCCTGTTTGGTGAGGGCACCCCGCCTATCAATTAGTGTTCTAAGAGTAGCCACGTAGAAGGCATAAACTCTCCGACAAATTCTTCACTATAACGGCCCAATGAACGCGCTCTCCACTCCAGTCGGTGTCTCGTTAAGATATTGTGGAATTCTGGCATAGTCGGGAAACTACCTGTAAGGACCAGCCTCTCAAAAATAAGGGTCCGTGTCATGACTCCTTTATCATTCAGAAACTTTGCGTCTGAATAAACCTGACACTGCCCATCGACACACCACGGTTTAGGATGGTCGGTAACCAGGGTGAGAGCACGAGTCGGTGAGCCTGGTGTGGAGTTAAAAATGTCAACCTCATCAGATGAGGCAGACTGTGCAACTGTGGAGGGTGCAGGGACCTGAACAGATCCGGGGGCTTCCTCTGACCACAAAACTCCTAAGGATCCTGACGTTCCTTCTTCTTGAGTAGTTGGCCCAGAATGTATGCCTGTCTGTGTGCACTCCTCATCATAATGGGATGCAGTGACTACGCCGGACGCCACTTTTTTGGGCATAACTCTGGCAGTACGTGCAGCTCGGGATGGGGTGGAAGGGACAAGGGGCACATATTCGGGGTCACGCTCATCATCAAAGCCAATGACCAGGCGGGCAGACGGGGCGACAGACTTCGTTTGCCCACATACGTAGACTCGGGATACTTGTGTTTTTTGGTGCCTAATAGAAGTACCCCTGTAAAGAATCATATTAGCAGTAATGAAGTGAAGCAAACAAGACAACCTTAACGATCGACATCAAAATACATAAAATCAGTAAGAGTAATGACATTTTCTATGTAACAGTGAAACAAGATGGCCCAGGTGACGACTCGGCATGAGTACATGCACCGTCATGGGTCCGTCATGGTCTTACTACTTAACTAGTTTTATGAAGACCTGAATGATAGTTCTGACAGTATGACGGATAATCAGGACCAGACCTTGATGATGTATGACGTCCTCATCGATGTCCGTCTTGGGACACTTAGAAAAAAAGTATAGTGGAGACCCTTAGGAGAAGGGTGCTCTATAGGCCTGTTATTGACGATTTAGTATAGGGTGATGGACCCGTCGTGGTTCGGAACGGTCTGTCGTAGATGTAACTTGAGAGGACAAAAATAATGAAAAATTGGAGACCCTTAGAGATATGTTCAAACTCACAGAACCTGAACGGTTGTGCAGGACAAGGCGCAACCGTCATGGGGAACCGGCCGCTCCATCGCATGAGTCCGTTGGTGGACAACGTTGGAGAAATGGACCCGTGGGGTGTGTGTTCGATGATGGTTGTGGGAGGTGAGGGGTGTCTGACTTCGACAATGACTAGACTGTTATTTAGAGGAGGGGAACGGTGACCCGATCGAGTAGTTTAATGAATGGGTTCTGATCTTAGTAATAAAATTACGGCGTTAGAAGTGTGGAGCCACTTAGTCAAAAGATAGAGACCGGCCGTTAGTAATAGGGTCTCTTACTACAAGCATGGGAGGGTGTGTGTAAACGGACCATCGTGGAAAGTGATGGTGGCCGGTTACCGAAATAGGTCCTACAAGTGGAAAACCATTAGAAAAAGTATTAGAGGACCCGTAGGGAAATGTTGGGTACTCTAACACCCGAATAAAACGGGATTTAAAAAGGGGGATCGGCAGGAATGTGTGAGGGGGCCGATACCTGGGAACACGGAATATGGTGGCCGTCGGGCATAGTTATCGTTGTTGCTTGAAGAGCGAAAGACTAGGAAGAAAAAACTATTTACAGTGTGAGGAGGTGATATATCGGAGTGTGACTATAAAAAAGTGGGGGTCGAAGGCACCGCTCGGTTAGTGTATTTTTCGTGGGTACACGACGAGGTGCAGGTCAGTGCGATGTATCCCATTGCGGTTTCAGTGTCGCGAGTGACAGCATGTGGTAGACAAGGGATGCCGGGCAATCATCCCTAATGACACCAAATATGGAATTTATTAGTGTTTTAAAACGCTACAGTGTAGTCGTAAGACAAACCAAGATGCCGTGTTTAAGACTAAACGACTGCTAAGTACACCTATTTGGGAATACTAGGGCAGTTTTAACAATAGAAGATTTTGAGATTCGTCAACATTTGTGTGTAGATCTAAATGTATTAGAAGTGGAACAACTCAATAAGAAGATAAACAGCTATACTAATCGAGTGGAAAACCGAAAATATAACAATGTACAAATGGGGGACATGAAGCATTGAGAAATACTACAGATGAGAACGGGGAGGAAAAGGTCTGAAATAAAACAAGTGGAGATGAGGGGTACGAGGATGGTGTATATATCTAGGGCGAATCACCAATAGTCTGTAGCTGGGGACTCCGACTAGTAGAGAGCGGATTTTTAGGAATTATGGGAAAATGATCGGTTGAAATGAGTATAGATTGGAAGTTGAAAGGGAATTGAAATGGGAGTGAGAAATAGTGTCACGACCATAAATGGTGTGATGGAACTCGTTTGTCCCACCAAACACTTTAGCCTAAAACCCCCATATCTAACAAACGTGCGTAAGTCAATGACAATCCCAACAATCTCCCATTATAAACCAAGTTTATTATCCATTCCCCAAATCAGGTTTTCACGTGCACAGCCCTCTAATTTAAATATTAGAATCGAATAAAATGAAGTCTATATTGAAGTTGTCTTTCAAGTAAAAACAAAGTCATAAACTGAGTAGGAAAGTTCGCTTGAGATACAAGCTAGTACCTCACATCCCTCCATAAGATGCCGCGACACAAAGAGATGATGGTCTCAAACAAAAAACCGGGCTCGTAACCTACAAACAATTTGTAACGCAAGGGGTGAGTACCAAACCACGCGGTATCCCGCCACAAGCAACCTCTCACACAAGTTAGTGAACAATACGGGTACTGTGTCCTTACGCCCTATCTAAACCTCCCCGCTAACAAGCCTAACAGTTTAACCAAACCACCCAAACCACTCATAACACTCTATCAATTTACCCATTCTCAATAACAACTCAATATTCAACAGTCACAAGCTTCACAGAGAAAATCACAAGATCACAAAAACATGTGCAAGCTCTCAATAAGAAAGTGTGCAATGCCATGAGATGCATGTCAAATATCGTGAGGTATGCTTTCTTAACGATACACAAGCCACCCGCCTGTCTCCTCAGTCTGGGACCCATGGGGGACATATCTGTCCCAGCATCTGTCAGCTGCGCACGACACGACCCTCGATAATAGTAACCTCCATCGCAGCGGATACATCCCTTGAAATATAATATCCATCGCGCCAGCGCGATTACGACCCGCAAATGATACATCCTTATACCACAATCATGTCTCAGATTACAATGAAATTGACATGCTCAAATGAAAATGAGGAGAATAACCATTTTGATAACAAAGCCGATTTACAACCAGAAATTCGACTACCAACAAATAACAACAAGTCTCCAAGTCATTCCAACACCACACAAGAATACCGAATTTCATTCAATTTCACACGTTAACAGGGTTTAGAAATCCACTTGCCTCAATCAATCCAGAACTCACTCTGGGACTTGATTCTTTCTCCTTTGTTGAACTTCCAACTCAAAGGCATCTATTCACATTAATAATCACAATAAGATTTCAAAACTAATAAGACTCAACTTATTATGGTGTTTAGCCTTTGCCCCAAAAATTACTCAATTTTATATTCACGTTCGTAAATCACCAGGCCAATTAACATTTACTATCATATTTTTTTTTTCTATTTCAAGACTAAGGTTTATCTCAATATAACCACTTAAAATACTTTATCACACAAATATATTGGAACTAATTATAATGATAATAAAAAAACTTAAATATTAATGTAATGAAAGCCACTGATCCAAAAAAATAAAATGCACGTCAAATATGACCCCAATATATAACTTACGGTACTTTATTTAATATTCCTCTTATTGACATTAACTATGTATCAATATTGGTATTGTGATTAGCCAATGGATTGATTGAAACTTTTCCTCTTCAAATTATAACACTTTAACAAATTAACACACTTCCATCCCCTTTTTGATTATATTATTTATTTATTTATTTCCTTCAACTATATTTCCAATTAATAGTATCACATTTATTCCCTCCAATTCCTCTATAGAAACAAAGATTTGGCATTACCTATTGGATATTGCGCAGGTTTTTTTTTCAATTCTTCCTTCGGCCGCCAAGCCTTCGACTTTCTTCTTCTTTTTCTTATTTCTTCTTTTTTTAAAAAAAAAATTTAATTATTTAACTAAAAAGTGATAGGGTTTACCCACTATTTTTTATTAAATATGGCTAACTGGTATAGGGTCTTAATAAATTATCCCGTTAGATCCTAAACTATCGATTAATTTAACTTAAGTAATAATATTCAAAATTCTAAAACCCAGATCTTTTTGTCTCTGTCACTTGCGCTTCCTTTCGCTATCGCTCTTTGGCTCTTCCACTCCTCGCCTACAGCGTGCTTTTACTCCGTCTCCCTCGCCCTTCGAACATGAGTAAAAGTAATACCTTTACCTGAACTCGCATCAAAAAGTTGATAGGTGATATGGCAATGCATGTCAGACTCTGTCTCCCACGCTTGCTTCTCTTACTGAAAGTGCTTTCCATTGCACCTTCACTGAAAACAAGCTCCTTGGTTTCCTCAAGCTTTCAGATTTGCCCTATCCAATAGACTATAGCTCCTCCTCAATATGATCAAGTCTGGACCCAACCCCCCCTCCCACAAATCCAGAGTGAAATCACATGAGATTCATATCCGGAATATACTTCTGAAAGCATAGGACATGGAAACAGAATGAACTGCTGAAAATTCAGTGCAAACGCCAACTTATAAGCCACTTCTTGTCCCCACTCGGCAACAAGATCTCAAAAGGTCCAATGAACCTAGGGCTAAGCTTGCCCTTCTTTCCAAAACCTCATCACACCCTTCACGGTGAACTCGGAGCCAACATGATCACTCTCTCATAAACACTAAGCTCTAACTCTCCAGGCTGCATAACTCTATGTTCGACTTTGAGCTGTCATATCATAAAACTGAAGTCATACGGACTTGCTCCATACATCTCTAAGCAAGTCTGTATACAAATAGTCCATCTCCGCCGAATCAAACCACACAATACGGAGACCTACAACATCCCCGTCTTCCATTCCATCATGCCTCAAATGGGGCCATTTGGAAAATAACTAGAGTGATACCGTGTTATTTAGGAGAACTCCCGCTAGGCTAAAATGTTCGATCCCATCTTTGCACAAAATCGATTACCACGCTCGAAGCATATCTTCCACATACCTGATGTCCGCGTCAGATTGACCATCTAGTGGGGTGCTGAGGGTGAATGTTTGTACTCATACTAACTTGTAACCTGAACATGTTTGTAATTCCTTCCACATGAGAATAATAGTGAAAGCCTCGATCTTGATATTATCAGACAATAGGAACTCCATGTAGTCGCCACAATTGACTGTATTATAGTTCGTCTAACTTTTTTGTTGTATACTTTAATACCCGAACGCGGGATGAGTGGGCAGACTTGGTTCAGCCTATCAACAACAACCCCAATAGAGTCATAACCACCCACTTTGGTAGTCAAACCCAAACAAAGTCCATAGTAATTCCGCTCCCACTTCCAAGTCGGTATATGGCATCCTCTAAGATACACCCCGGGCCGTTGGTGCTCACACTTGACCTGCTTTCAAGTCAAACACCTCCGAACCAAAGTCTGAAATAATCTCTCTTCACCACACCACCATTAACGGCTGACCAATCATGTACTCTTGCTGCTCCCTCGGATTATAGGAATCCGAGAACAAATGGGCCCCTCAAGAACATCCTAATGAAGATCGCCGTCGTGAATCACACAAATGCTTCCTCTGATCTGCAAAAGCCATCAGAATCAAAGGAACAGCCTCCTACTTACCCTCTCAATACTTTGTCTTGATGAGACAAATTTTCATCATCCAACTGGTTGTGCACGGATTTGGCTCGACTAAAATGAATACCGAGCCTCAATAAAAGCAATCATCCCCTCACTCTCTTTCTGAAATCTGCAAGCGGACAAGACCTGTTAGCTATTCGGGGCCCACCTAGACAATGTCCTCTCTCAATACTAAGCGTGCAAACGGCCCCTGCTAGGAGTCTTTCCTACGCAGAGCAAACGGTCCACAACATTGGCCTTTCCTGATGATACAGCAGAATGGTCACTCATAGTCCTTCAGCAACTCAGCCTCTTCGTTGCGCTCAAGTTCAAATCCCTCTAGCTAAAATATACTGAAGACCCGATGATCATTGTAGACCTCATAATGCCCCCATTACATACAATAATGACGCCATAAGTTCAGTACATATACACTACCAGCCGTAACTCCAGATCATGATTAGGTAGGTTCTTCATCATGGGACTCAACTTTCAATTGCATGACGAAGGATAAGCATCATTTCCCTTCTGCATCAAACCACACCGACCCAAAAACAACTCCTGACAATCAAAATACAACAGTAAAGTCTAATACAGTCTACAACACCTTCCTCCGATAGAGTCAACACCGGAGCAAAAATCAACAAGTCTTGATCTTTTGGAAAGCTCTCCTCACACTCATCAGACCACTGGAACGCACATCCTTCGAGTCAATCAGTCAATGGAGCTGCAATAATAGAGAACTCTGAACAAAATCGTCGATAATAGCCTGCCAATCCCACAACACGGTCCTAATCTCAATATGTGAATTAGGTCGCGTCCAGTCCTCTAACTGGCGTCAATGGTGGCCGTATCTACTCTAATCGCCCGTCCTTGGGGGACCACGCATGTTTGCCCAAGAAGTGTCACAGGGGGTAAGTAAGCCAAAAAAGAACTCACAGCTTATGAGACCTTGGCATCGGGGGGACTTACTCTATCGTCGGGCGGGGGGAAATCGGAACCTGCCGAAGTAGCGGAATCCGGTCAAGGTGTCGGGAAAGGGGGGGGAACCGAGTGGTGCCGGTGACCTCGAATCGTTATAGTGCAAAAGCAAGATGTCAAAATGTGAGAAGAAGACAATCACGGAACAAGAATCTGGGTAATGGGGGGTAAAAGAGGGGGGGGAAGAAGAATAAGGAGGGGGGAAGGGGGGAAGGATAGGGGGGAAGGTGGGAGAGAGAGGAGAGATGTGGGGGGAAAAAAGAGGAATGGGGGGGAAGGGTAGGGGCAGAGGGGGAGGGGGAAATGAGGGGATAGCGAAACGAGCCCCATTCCTCAACGTCTCAGGGACATGGACAGAGGGTTCGGGGGTGAGGGGGCAGAACGGTGATCACAAATTAGTCACGTCACGTCAAGGTCACAACAATCACTACAGCTCATACTTAACCCACTGAACCAAAATTTGGGTCGCAAACGACGCGGAAAGTCTGTAGGGTACATCGTCGGGGTGAGTGACACCTAGGGAAAATGGCGTAAATCGAGAAAGGGTAAGGACTGTAGATGAGGTACGGCGGAAAAAACGCGGGGGAAGGGGGGGGGGAGGAGAACCCAGGACCGGGTGACACACCATAGCTGAACCCCCCCCCGGGACGTCGGCTTAGAGACAGACACATGATAGGCATGGGGGGCCCTGGTTAGGAGGCCTGGAATCAAATAAAGAAATCACAATACGCAGAGAGGATACTTATTCTTAACGTTTTAACCCGAGAGACAGGTACCGGGGGGGATTTTCAAAAAGCTTCCTGTACAGTCAATCCACATGTCTGGACAAATAGTCCCATTCTTCTCATTCACCAAACCAATACAGGGGGCCGACCCCAAAAGGGTGATAGCACTAGGGCGAAATCAGGACGGAAACACGACCTTACACAATAAATCTTGCACGGAAGCTGACGTCCTTCAGGTTCTGTTCAACGGGTGGGGGTGGCTGTGGTGGGAGAACGTAGGCTATGGATAGGAGGTGGGCATAGACATAGGCTTAGTAGTCCACAGGGGGGTGTCAGTCGGGGAGGAAGTCGAGGTAGAGCAGTCGGTCTCCCTTTCGTGTGGGGGGGGAGGAACACGCTGTGAGGGACATATCAGGAATGTGAAAAATCTGCGATCGGAGAAGCAACTCACTGAACCAGGGAAAACCCCGGAAACGAACAAGAAGTCATGGAAGTGACGGTCAAGAAAACATCGTTGGTAAAAGAATCCCGAATCAAACCTAAGTAAGGAAAGAGGACGACACCAAGAGCCCTCAGGGGAAGTCCACCAGATTTAACTGAGCACGGTAGTAAAGAAACTATGACCTTGCTAGGATAAAAGGGGGGGCCAAACGGTAGCGACCCTGGGCATTACACTCAAACAACCCTCGGGAAAACAAATAGGAAGAGTACCGAGGCATTGCTAAAGTGCCAGTGCAAAAATACGGCAGTTAAAAATGCAGGACAACTATATATAGAGACACAGGCCAATCCATACCGCGAAGGACTACAATAAAACATGCAAGTCTAAACCATCCCGGGCAGAAATGATAAGGGTTCTACCCAAGTTCATACCCAGCCACTGATAAGACAGGACTCGATTATACTCTATCCACACCACTAATGGCTTACTCCACGGGTGTAAAGAAACATAATAGGTACAGTTCATGCCGATCACGATCGGTATGAGAATCACATTTTATCAGCAAAATAAAAAACTAGACACATAAGGAGAAAATGTAGAACCTGCTGATCAAACACACAGACACACGGTCGGGATGGCATGATGGCGAGAGATAGTACCTGGATCAAGTGAAGCGGCAGGGGGCATCGGACAGTTCTACACCTCAGGTCTCAGGATCAACAGCGGGGAAAGCACATAAGCAGAAATGGGCGTCCTCGTGTCACACCAATCCCTCCTGGGTGTTAGCGGGAACAAAAATGGAGAATCTACCACTGAACTGAAACTGCAGGGCAACACCACTACTAGAGGGGGGAACGACCTAGATACCCGTCGGTACCTACTTAACCTCTGGTACCAACGCCCTCTAACCCTGTGGGTTTGGTGGTCTAGGTCGGTGAAAAATGAAGAATTGGAAGTCGGGAGGGTGTGCCGGGCACACAACCCCGTTGGGGTGTTGTAGGATACAGTGCTGCCTAACATATAGATGATCGGGGGATCTGCACAAGTACAAGAAAATCTCTGACCGGGAAGTTGTAGTGACCCTGAAACCACACGTAGTAAATTGTTTCATGATCCTCAACCAAGATTGGGGTCAAAAATAATTTACTTAATGACTAAGGTTTAATCTCAATATAACATGAAAAACATTTTTAAAATCACACAATATATTGGAAGCTTAATTATAATAATACTAAAAAATTAAATAGTAATGTATGAAGCCACAACCTGATCAGGCACAGAAAACTAAAATGGCAAGGGGGGACGGGACAGGATATGACCCAAATATATGATAGCTTACACTCACTTTATTATATTCCTCTTTGACAGTTTTACTACTATGTATCAATCATTGTCAATTGATTAGCCAATGATTGATGAAACCTTTCCTCTCAAATATATACCCTTTGAACAAATTAACAACTTCCACCCTTTTTGATTTATTTAGTATTATTTATTTATTTTTTTTTCCTTCAACCCTAATTTCAATATAGTACAACATCCATTATATTCCGCTTCCGAAATTCATCTATAGAAAACACAGTGATTTGGCATTACCTGATGGATGATTGCGCAGTTTTTTTTTTCAATTCTCCCTTCGTGGGCCGCCAACCTCGACCACGTTTTCTTCTTTTTCTTCTTATTTCTTCTTCTTTTTCAAAAAAATTAATTATGTACTCAAAAGGATAGAGGTTTTACCCACATATTTTTTAAATATAGTCTAAGGGTATAGGGGTCTTAAATAAAATTATCCCTTTAGACATCAACTATCGATTAATTACTTCAGTTAAACAAAATTCAAAATTCTAAAAGGAGCTGTTTGGTTCCATTACAAATAGGGACGGAATGGGTGGAAAACGGGGGGTGTGGGGGTTTTAATGTTAAGAATGGTGTTTTTTAAAACCCAGCCGAGTAGGTTGCGTGAGCACTTCCTTAATGACGCGACGATCCCCGACGACAGTCCGGGTCGCAAGTTGTGACGGGTCCACTTAGGTTCCAAATCGCATGTTCTCAATGTTTTGAAATAACGTAAAAGGTCGGACGGTACTGGCACGATGTATTCATGCGAACGGTCCGTCGCGTCCGTGATGGGCCGTCGATGGGGGGGGTTCAGCGTCAGTGATTGCTGCAGGAGGGGGGAGAGTGATTTTCTGGGCATAATTCCTTGTGGTATACCTGCATTTAAAAACCCATTATACAAATGCTACCATCATCAGAAAAAAAACTATAAGTATTGGGTTGCCTCCTAACAAGCTCCTGATATAACGTTGAGGCACTACTGAGGACACTTGAGTACTCAGACTTCTCAAGATGTATGACTCGATCACTTCTTTCGCCAATTCACATGCCCAAATAGATTTTATGGTGTTATGCGTTGGGGTCCTTCAACCTTAACCGCACACCCTCCTGTATATTCCGACTCTACTATCCAACTCGGACTGTCTGGGACCAGGTTATGGAGAATAGTTGGGGTAACCAAGTTAACGAAACGCAGTCCCTATTTGTGGATTTGAGCTTTGCCTGGAAACAAAGAACCTAGAGTTTTGTATAAGAAGACCGCAATCCCCAACCATAACCTGGGGGCTCGTTTGTTTACACTTTGTTAGGTGTCTGGTTGCTTGGGATCTTGCATATTTTCTTTTGTAGGATATACCGGAGATACCGATTAGAGCTCACCATTCTGCCTCAGGACCCTACAAATGTTGGGAAAGGTTACTCTAGCGTCCATTGTTAAATGTAAAATTCATTTGCCCTTTTTCCATATCAACTTATATGTTCTCACCCGTAAAAGGAATGACTGTCCCAAGAATATAGTCCTTCCAAAATCGACTTCCAAAATCAAGAATAAAACAAAAATCAGCTGTAAATATGAATGCACTTCCTCCACTTTACTACCCGAGTCATGGAGTATTCCTATAGGCCTTTTCACTGTTTATTAAATCGTCCATTAGTAGCCGCATCGCGAGTTGGATTTAGGTCACACCAAACCCTACTAGGTCTTGTAAATTTGAGAGGTAGCAGGTGATATTTATGGATGCTTGCCCACGAAATCGACATAATGCTTTCGGCAAGGAGGGGTGTGGTGAAGGAATGTATGACCCGACTGTACAAGGAACAGTGAATGCACCCTGATCTTTCATTCGTTTTTGTATGAGAAGTCATTGTATCTATAGCACTAAAAGAATGCACTCTAGTCACACCGTCGAGAATGTGACCGATCCTTTTGCTTTAAACAGATCTTTCATAAGACATGGCTGAGACCGGGGGCATTTTTGCTACAAGCTTCTAACCAAAAGGGACAGTTATAGAAAGTTGGTGTTCAACAGAACAAACATTATTTATAAAACACTATATTTACCATCCTCATTCTTTTTCACTAAATTTGGAGGAAGGGTTGGTGGTGGTACCGAGGGATGGAAATTACCTTTATAGGTACTAGGAGTCCGTAATATTTCCGAGGTGCTAGTGGCCGCTGCTGGGTTCACCACTATCCTCTTAACCAGGCTTTATCATTATCGCTTTCTGTCTCACATTTTCCTCATTAGACGGCATATGATGGGTCCTGTTTGCTTAGCCCAACCCGAGTAGTAATTGCGGCATACAGTGTCATCAATTTTTCCGGATTTTGGCCAGTGTTTTAGGGGGAAGAGATGCCTCCAGTTGCCATGTGTGTAACAGTCACAGATAATTGGACCAGTTGCACCTCGATCTGCTTAACGATATTGCATATTGTATGCGAGTTTTCTTCTGCCGCAAATAACCACTAAATCACTCCTTAACTCTTAACGGTCATCATTAGCAGCGAACCTCCTCATCATTTATGCAACATATCCTCAACCTCGTGCCTTAATACTATCTTCCAATCCCTATGATTAATTCACGTTTTTATAAGGACATAGGGTCCCATTCCTATAATGGGGGGGGGGGGGACCAATAGTTACCCCTGTTGAAGGTTGTTGTCGACGTTGGTAGTTTCATCTCGAAATAAGACGCCTCACTGTTATATTGTAACCTTTAATCCGAGCTTGTTTCCCTTTAGTTTGCTGCCAATTAATCTTTATTTGTCCTTTGGGCACTCGTCGAGAAACCCCCATTTGGCTAGTTGACTCATAGGGAATCCTCCGCATAATAGCATTGTTCATTTGGTGGTGGTGTTTAGACAAGGTAGTTAACTACATTTATCTTTTCTGCACCCCCATGGATATGTTTTAATACAAACCCAATCTCAGTTTGCTCATTGTGACACACACTCTTCGACGAATCTCATATGTGGCTGGGTTTGTGAGGGATTGCACTGCAAGGTGTTCTCGCCCTGTTCTTACTTCTTAGTTCTCCAAGCTTTATGGTTTTTGGGAGATTTCTCTAACTTTTAAAATCTCGCATTAGGGGGGGGATACACTCCCCAAAGACCACACCCGCTATAGTATTCAACACATTTTTGATTATTATCATCTTGTCCGCATAGGAAGTATCCTTCATTGACTCATCAGCTAACTATGGTGTTATTGTGGACGCTTCTAAAAAATAAGGGAGACTCTATCCCAAGAACTACTAACTGACTCTCCTGTTATTGCCAAAATGTGTTCACATCTGTCTTTGTGTTTTTATTTTATTTGAGACCGGGAAGTAGCGGTGCTAAGAAAACGTACCTGAGTTTGGTTCTCAAGTGGAAAATTGAGTTAAAGGGAGCTCAGTGAACCAAATAGCACCTCTCCCTCCCTTTAGTGAAGAGGAAACACTCTAGCCCTATACTCCAGCCAAGTCGGCCTCCTCTACACAACTTTTACACATTGCCATTACCTTAGCTAGATGACCATTTGGATCCTCAGAAGGTACACCCTGAAACAAACCTCTTGCAGTGAGGCATTTGCAATCAGGCTATTAAGTTCCACAACGTGTGGCCTTTCGTAGAGGGGGCAAGACAAGTGTCCGTCAACTCGGAGTCTGCTATATGTCATGCCCTCTGTAGTATTCTTGGGGGCTGTGGGAGCGGGATTTTGTCCCCTCTGTTTAGTTTTAAACCTGGAGCAAATCGGGTACAACTGCCATGACCATCAATCGTAGCTGGGATATTCTGTTGTGGGGGGGATCATCATCATTAATACACATGTTTTTTGATTGCATGTTTTCCTAATGTAACGCTCTATTCATGATCGTAGGGAAACAGGGTTTTCTTTTCTCCTCTCCGAGTATTTTGGGTATCAAGGAAGATAGTTCTACAAGAAAAAAAACAAAGAATAAAAGGTAAAATTAAGAAAACATTGACTAAATTTTAGTAATCTTTTAAGTTAATCTAAAACAACTTTCTCTCAGCAGCGGCGCCAAAATTTGATACGCTCAAGATACCTTCTCAACTAAGAAGTAACGCGGTCGTATCAAGAAAGAACCCAACTAATGGTTAGGTCGTTCCCACGAGGAAAATAAGTTCAGACTTAACTTTAATCTATTATTACTACATCTAGTCAATTATTTCCTTGGAAAACAAGGCCAATAAAAAGGGGTTTGTTATTGCTAAATCATGAAAATAAATAGCTAAAATCCACGTAGACCACTTATAGATTCAAATTTGGAGTTTAAAATCTCTTAATAAAAGTAACTAGGGTTATGTGTTCCTCACCTGTTCCTAACTTGATAATTCTACAAAACATTCTTTCCTAGTATCTTGCATCATGCAAAATGATAAGTTACTGTATGTCTAAATCCTTGGTTCCGGCATCTCAGAAAATTTTACGCCGTACCTTGGTCCATCTACGTGTGTTGCTATACTAACCTTACCTTTACCAAACCCACCTCATATTAAGAATTTATTCGATATTTGGACTAAGTTATTACCTCGTCACATAATACTAGCCTATTAATAGTATACACTAAATCTATTTTGATATTTTTTTTCCTATTCTCTCTACCTCCTTGGTCCGGCAATAAGCGTTAAGCGAGTTCAACGTTGTCAACCATTAAAAGACTTCTAAGTGAAAGATTATCAATACATGCAAGACACTATCCTAGAATTGTTATTTTAGTTGGGTTTTACCTCATTATTCGAACAATGGTTTCCCACAACCCTAGTTTGTGTAGTTTGTTAACCCTTAGTCCCCCATAATCACAATATTCAAATAGGTAATATATGGACTTCAATGCCCTTACTTCAATAAAAGAATAAAATTCAGAAATTCACTTGATTAAATCAAAAAAATCACAATAATCAATTACTGAAATAAATGTAACAATCCTAAGCGTTATTAATCAATATAATTTCCTCACAAAGAACTACAATAAAGTGTCTAAATAACAAAGTGTCTAACCCCCAAAATGAGGTTTTTTTTTGAACCATTTATAAAAAAACAAAAAACCTAATCAAGAAGGACTCTATTTTGCTGCAAATCCTCAAAATTGTGGGTTGGGTCTATACGGACCTCGGTCAAGGGCGTCGTTGGTCATGACGGGCCGTCATGGACTCCGTCTGTCCCATACCTTGAAATTCGTCGTCTGCCTCTTTATTACCATAGACGGCATGTATGACGATCGTCACACAGGCACATACGTCGTAGAGGGTCTCCGTTCCATAGAGGGCTTAATCTTGGGATTAGGGTATTTGGACTACTTCTTGATCTTCATGGACGAACCAGTAGAACGGACCATCATGTTGACGGTCCATCAGGATTTCCGTATCCCCACCACTTGGTCTGACTTCCCCATCTTCAAAAACAGCTTCACTACGATGCGACAATACGACCGTCATAGCAGGACGTGGACCGTCACAAGCTCCGTCGACATGGTACTTTTTCTGGCAATTTCTTTTCTGCTCAAAAACTCCCGTTCAGTAATTTAGACGATTTTCCTGCAAATAAAGAGTAACTTACATAAAAATTAATACAAAAAGGCTTTTAGACACACACTAAACTTAAATAAAAAGCATTAACAATACTGTGAAACCACGATATATCAGTATTACCCATGGATAACCTGCTTAAAGCATCAACAACCATATTAGCCATACCTGGGTGGTAATGGCATAATCCTTGAGTAATTCTAACCACCTCCTCTGTGTGAGATTGAAATCTTTTAGGCTAACAGATATTGTAAGATCTTTTGATCAGTGAATATGTGAACATGAGCACCATCAAAAGTAGTGACACCATAATTTCAAGGAGAAAAGTACATCCAATTCTAAGTCATGGGATTGATAATTCTTCTCATGAACATTCAATTGTTTGGAGGCATAAGATATAACTTTCCCATTTTGCATTAACGCACAACCCAAACCAACTCTTGATGCGCCACAGTACACCACAAAACCTTGGGTACCCTCTCGTAAGGTTAAAACCATAATACTAGTCAACCTCTTTTTCAACTCTCGAAAGCTTTTTTAACAAGCTTTAGACCATTGAAGCTTAATTATTTTTTGAGTCAGCTTGGTCAAAAGAGTTTAGACAGATCAAAACCCCTCAAAAAATCTTTTATAGTAGACAACAAAACCCAAGAAACCCCTTATCTTTTGGGTATCAACTCTAATCCTATCACCAGAAATTATGTAGCCTAACAATGCCATAGACCTATGCCAAAACTCACACTTAGAGAAATTTTCATATAACTCCTTCTCTTTCAAAGTCAAAAGAATTATGCTGAGGTGATTAGCATGATCTTCTTTATTTCATGAATAGATTAGTATGTCATCTATGAAGACAATAACAAACAAATATAAATATGATTTGAAGACTCCATTTGTAAGATCCATGAACGTTGAAGGCGCACTTGTCAAACCAAATAACATGATCAAAAACTCATAATGCCCATATCTGGTTCTAAAAGTTTTGTTTGGAATATCACATTCCCTAACTTTCAACTAATGGTAGCCTGATCTGAAATCAATTTTTGAGAAGCAGGAAGCACCCTGATGTTTGTCAAAATGATCATCTATCCTTGGAAGAGGATACTTATTATTTATTGTATCCTTATTCAATTGGTGGTAGTCTATACACATACTAAGGGAACCATCCTATTTCTCACAAACAAGACCGGAGATCCCCAAGGTGAGACACTTTGTCAAAGAAAAACCTTATATAATGGATATTTCAATTGTTCTTTCAACTCTTTTAACTCTGATGGTTCCATTTTGTATGGCATAATAGAAATAGGATGAGTACTTGGAAGAAAATATATACCAAAGTCTTTCTCTCTCGAGTAGAGACTCCGGGAAGATCATCTTGAAAGTCTTCTAGAAACTCTTTCACTATTGGAAATGAATGAATAAGAGGTATTTCAAATTAGAGTCATTACCTTGTACTAGGTAATAGACATACTCCTTAGAACCTACTTCCCTCCCTTAAGATAAGCAAATTACATCGACCCTTAGGCCACTGCTAAAATACTTTTCATTCTTATGACTGGGATGCATTTGAAATTGAAACTTGACTACTCGATCCCTACAATAAACTGGGCCATAACAAGCATGAATCCGTCTATACAAACAATTAAATCAAAGTCTATGATGTCTAGCTTAAATAAATCAGCCGTGGTATTCTCGTGATTGATGAAACTAGGTTAATCAAGATAGACCCTTTCCGCTAGAATATAATCTCCAACATGGGTAGAAACATTGAATGGTTCACTAAGTTGGTCAATAATAATATCAAAGTGCATGGCAACAAATGGAGTTACAAAATATAAACTCTCTCATGGTCGAGTAATGGCCCCCCCATAAATGTAACTTCAAGTATTGAAACTAACAGTGATCAACGTTTTGAATTCTTCACGTCTTGGCGCTTGTTGAGAGAATACAAGAGGTTTTTCCTCTACAAGAACTAGAAGTAGCTTCAGTAGGTGCAACTTTATTTGGTGGAGCAACTAATGAAGACTGAGCTTTCTTTCCCCCATTACTACTGTCTTGCTTGTTCTTTGGACACTCCCTCATGAAATGTTCGGTATGACCACACTTGAAGAAACCCATGGAGCCATCAAAATAAAGCCAGAGTAATTTCTACCATACTTAGTGCATGCATGAGGCTTACTACCTCCCTACGCCACACTACCCGGTGAATATGTAGGCTTAGATCGAGAGTTCTAACCATGATGGTCAACTCTGTCTCTGGACACAAGTGCACTAGAAGATGATGGTGCAGGTTCCTTTTGTTTCTGAAGCAATGGCCGATTCGAACCAGTATTCAGCTGCCAAGACTCATTCATAGTCTTGGATTTCTTATTTATATACTCCTATTGTTCCCTAAACTATTATTCCTCTACCTGCTATACGTCGATCATCTACCTCTAAATGTCCATGTCTCCAATAAGCATTGCATCCCTAACATCTTTGCTTGAAGAAAGAACCAATTCGGTAACGAAGAAACTCATCCTACTCTCCATGTCCTTAACCATCTCCGAAGCATAACGATATAGTTTGCTAAATTTTAACACATAATCATGGACAGTTAGTGAGTCCTTCTTAAGAGTGAGGAACTCACGTACCTTTGCCACTCATATTTCTAAGGGAATGAAACTCCACAGTAAGGCCTCTTCAAAACAAGCCCAACTCGCAGGTGGTGAATCTTCATCTCTACCCTATTTCCACTAATCAAACAAAGTTCTAGCAATGCCTTTGAGTTGATAAGCTACTAGCTCAACTCTCTTAGTGTCAGCAACATGAATCACCTTTAACACCTTTTTCAGTTCCTTAGTAAAGTTGTCTGGGTCCTCAGTAGTTCTCAAACAAGTAATCTTGGGTGATTCAACCATAAAAATTCTTGAATTCTTGAAGTGTCAACCCCTTCTTCTAGAGATCCTCTTTGTTGACAAACCTAGTTACTCACAACTTGATTCAGCATCCCAATAGGCTCACGAAACTCAGAGTTGGTAACTTCCCCTTGAGGCTGCACTTCAGGTGCATTAGGAAATACTTGTTCTTGAGGAATACCTCTTGTTTCTCTTCATGGGGGGCATTGTTATCTGAAACACGTGCAACACTAATTAGAGAGAGACTTTTAGAGAAAAAATCTAACACTCAAGTGAGAGATTCCTAAATTTTGTAGCCTCCTAATCATAGATGTGGTGCTCTTCACACTGATGACTATGACTCTAGAGACACAACTTCATAGACTCCCTACGACTCTTAAATCTTAATCTTTAATATCAAGTTTGTCACGTCCCGAGCCTGCACCCTGGACATGGTCGGCACCCAATGACCATTGCGTCCTTGAGCGGACACTTGTCCTAGTTTATTTAACTCAATGGTAGACTTAAACATAAGATATCCTCAAGAAATATCTTTAAAGATAATAATTCCCCAAGGTGGCAACCCCAAGTCTTTGTCGATTACAAGTTAAAAAAAAACTAAGAAAACTAGTACCATCTGTCTATGAAGCCTCTAAAATAACGAGTAATGTTGGCGCAGGACCCCCAATCATCCTAACAACCAAAAATTAAAATAAACATTTAAATTTTAAATATGTCGTATGGAATGAAGGGAAGGTCACCAACTGACTCTGAGATGTTCACTCGATCAATGATATGATGAATGTTGATCCAAGTTACCTGTGTCTACATTATGATACGATGCAGGACAAATAGCATCAGTACATTGAATGTACGAGTATGCAAGTTGGAATGCTAAAAAACTTAAGATTGAAAATGAGTCAGAAGGAACACTTACCCTGGTTCTACTCAACTCATGAATCACTAACTTATTTTAATAAAATGTAATTTAATAGTAAGTGCAATATAAATAAAAGCTATCTAAATACATGGTATACACTCTGAAAAGTATACAAGGATACACTAAGTTCTAAGAGGTATGTAGAAATATAAATAACATATGTATATAAATATACATTAACTGTTGTGGGAGTTTATCTAACCGACAATCATCACTTAAGAGCTATAGTGATGATAAAATGATCTAATGCTCATTTCCCGCGCATCTTATACCCGGCCAAAGGTATAAGTCATGAACAACTTAGTGGATCCACTAGTATACTGTGAAAAGGGTTCATCCAAAAAGTATGACCCCTTTTCTACCCATGGTGGCTACATTGTTTATGAGCGTTTTTAGTTTTCTGAACTCTCCCTATATCGGTGCTCAATACTACTCTAAAAAATTTACTGGCTCTTATGTTTTAAAAACATACTGATTATGTGGTTTTAGATAAGTGTTCAAAATACTTAGCTCAATGTCTATCTTAAAAATCTTAGTTTCCCTCTTTGCTTCTTTTAGATAGCCATAGTTCTTTTTCGAAAACTTGCCCTAAGGCTCCATGGGAATCAAAGTCTCCTTACTTGTTTAAATTTGAAAAATATATAAAGTATCTTAGGGAATAGCAATTCCCCATATACCTTTGAAGAAAAAAACTTCAACTTAACTTTTTGCTTTGCTTGGAACGTGAGTCTTAAAACAAAGTTACCATGTTTAAATAAGACTCTTGAAAACCTTTAAGAACTTTACTTTGACTTACTTCTTATGTTTAGATTGTTATCACTTGCATTAATGTTAGTCAAAATTATAGAAGCAGAATTAAGATGAAATAGAAAAAAAAATTAATCCGAGTCCATAGAAATAATTTTGTTTCGTTAGAAACTTAATACCTTCGTTGTACACGAGGTTGAATAACTTTAGAGAACGTAAGAGTAGTAACAAGACAAGACAAATAATAGGTCGATCGAGAATTTTGTTTATGAGAGAAAATGTATGGAGAGAGGAAAAAAAGTTATTGTTTGAAAAAACAAAAAGAGTTCCTTTTTATAGCCATTTTCAGCAAGAAAAAAGTCTATTCAGACAACTCTGTTCAGACCAGTTTTTTCTACAAAGTTGTGTCTTTTAGGAAATATAACGACTTCTCGAAAAGATGTATCTTTTGGAAAAAATAACAACTTTTTGGAAGGAACAGATCGTTATTACCGTTTCACGTGAATTTCAAATAAATTTTGCTGCGCCAAAATTAATTATGTTATGTTACTAATGTTCTAAATTAATTCACAAGAGAAAAGAAATTGATTAAAAGGATTTATTTGATTAACAGAATTGATAAAATAATTTTATTTTCAAAAAATTTATCAATTAATCACATCATTTGTCAAATCCAAATAAGAAGACGAAACCAAAGTCGAAGCCCATACTGAGGCAAAGTGAGTGACCACGACAGCGCGAGGGGGAACATCTTCTTAACCCTTTATGAAGTAAAGGAAGTGTATCCTAATATAAGGACAACAATTTCTTTTTTTCTACCAATATAGGAGAAATTACTCTTCTATTTACCATCACATTTGTTTTTGCTAAACCCAACAATATTCCACATGACATGGGGAATGTCTCCGATTATTGGTTAAACACATATGCATGAAAAACTGTGGTGTCTTGTATGTAAGGGTTCTCTCATCTGGTGATTAAGGTTTTCCCGTTAAAATTTCCATATTGAACACGGCCATGAATCATACTTTGGTCATCGGTGTACAAGAGATTTGGTTTCTTTGAACCATTGAGCTTTAGTTTATACGCTCATAAATCAAACAATCATCCCTTGAACTATTCTTAGTTCTCATTGTTTTCATCGTTCATCCATGAAAACATCTCGGTTAGTAAGTGCTTAGAGAATTGCCCTTGTTGGGTTCTCCTTGAAGTGACTTACACTTAACATAGGTGGTCTCTAAAAATATTATCTCGTAGATACACTATTTAGTATGCCTTATATCAAACATAAAAAACATTAAAAAGCCTTTGTGCCTCTATACAGGTTTTTGAACATTGTCTCATCATTAGAAAAGACCATAAAATTATTTTTTTAACAATGTTGAACCATCATCAATGACTTTGTTTTACACCCTTGAACCTATATCTTGGGATCTGAAGTCTTATAGGTAGAGTTACTTCCACATTGACTTATTATCGGCCATAATCCCATTCCCGTCGATGATTTCTCAACTCCCTCTCTAGTTAGGACTTTGGTATGTGGATCTGATATACTATCCTTTGACTTTACATAGTCAATTGTTATATTTCAACTATTGAGTAGTTCTCTAACATAATTATGTCTTCATCTTATGTGACGAGACATGCCGTTATATATAACACTTCCATGTCTTCCTATTTTGCAGCTTGATTATCACAGTGTATGCATATAGAGGACATTGGTTTGGGCAAAATAAAATATCTTCTAAGAAATTCTGGAGTCATTCAACTTCTTCACCTTCCTTGTTTAAGGCGATGAGTTCAGACTCTATTGTAGAACGAGCAATACATGTTTGTTTTGATGATTTTCAATATATTGCTCCTCTTCTAATTGTGAAAATATATCCACTTGTGGATTTTTTTCAGTTGACCCAGTAATCCAATTTGCATCACTATATCCTTCAAGAACTAGTGAATACTTGTTTTAATGCAAAGCATAACTTTGAGTGTCGTCTAAGTATCCCAAAACTCTCTTCATTGTGAACCAATGATTTTGATTTGAATTACTTGTATATCAACTCAGTTTACTTATAGCGCAAGCTATGTACGTATACATTTCATGACAAATATCAAACTTACCAACACTCTGGCATAGTCCAATTGAGACTAACTTTAACCTTATTCTTGACAAGATGAAGTTAACATCAATTGGGGTCTTTTTACCTTTTGAAATTCAAATACTTTAATTTTTCAAGTACCTTTTGAATATAATGAGTTTGAGACAAAGCTAGACCATTTGGAGTTTTGAGAAACTTAATTCCCAATATCACATCTTTAACTCCAAGATCTTTCATATTAAACATAGTAGCGAGCATACACTTAGTAGCTTCTACATTGGCAATGTCCTTGCTCATTATTAGCATGTCATCCACGTGTATGCATATAATGACTACCTGATTAGGAGTATCTTTAATATAAACACATTTATCAAAATTCTTTGATCTTAAATCCATTTGACAATATGATTTTGTCAAACATTGAATGCCAATATTTCGATGCTTGTTTTAGTCCATAAAGCGTCTTAATAAGTTTGCACACTTACTTTTCTTTGCCAGCAACTACAAAACCCTCAGGTTATCCATGTAAATTTATTTCCCTAGCTCTCTAGTTAAGAAGGTGATTTTCACTTTTATTTGATGGATTTCAAGACCGTATACTGCATCTAGGGAAATTAGCATTGATGTAATCATAGTCGCTGGCGCGTGTGTATAAAAATAATCAAGACCTTTTTTCTGTCTAAAGCCTTTGACGATAAATCTTACTTTATATTTTTTAATAGTTCAATTATATTTA